>JABCKB010000305.1:0-23563 GCA_013184455.1 Fusarium continuum
GAGCCAGCTGAGCCCATTCTACATCCAACCAGCGTTGATACCGGCGTCTTATTACCTGTACATGTACAAAGTACATGGTCAAGGAACAACTTTTGTCATGGCATAGACGACAGATGTCAAGCAACAAGCATCAAGGTCCAGCTGGCAAGCACAAGTAGCAGCACGCGAGATGAGGCCCGCCGCGTATCAATAGTCCAAGTCCAGCCATACCCGCCCCAACCCGAAATTCTGCACTCTTTGACTGCTGTCAAGCTCTGCTGCATCTTTGCTTGCTTCTTATACACAACGTGCTCCCAGGGTGGGTGGCCACCCGAAATCTTCAGCCTTTTCTCTGTTACACTCTCCCCTGTCCTTTTCATCCCCATATCTCTCATATCTACCTCAAGTCTCTCTCACATCTCTCTGCTTTTTTCCCCTTCAACTTTTGCTCTCCTTCGTCTTATGTCTTTAATCTTCCTCGCCCTTTCTCTCCATCGCTTTTCCTGGTCATTACACGTCTCCGCGATAAGTGGATTGCCATTGTAGTCTTGGGACTTACACCGACTGGTCACTTTGAAGAAGCTCAACTCTTCTTCCTTTCACAATGAAGATGACTTGGGACCTGGGAATGGACCATGTCCGGTCCTGGGTCCTTAGCGGTGACTACGAGCTGGACAATTCTTTCGACCGCCCTTGTGCTTGGAGTTCTACCATTGTTACCGGCCTCTCTGAAGCTGCCATTGTCCCCCGGCCTGAAGATGCAAGTGCTCATTCAAATACCGGCGCAGACACCTATGCTTCCCAGCTCACCGAGTTGACTGCTCCTTCGAGCGCCCCGGACTCGTTCTGTTCTTTTGCCAAATCTTTCCCGACTTTGAACGAGGAGCATATTCTCGCTGTTGCCGATGATGTGGACGACCCTTTGATCCCAAAGCAACGCGACATCCGCCGCATCTTTCACAATGGTCGCCATACATGGCAGCAGCTCGTTACCCAAGCTCTAGCCCTACCAAGAAGCACTTTCCCCCCCGGCCTTGATCCGTCCATCATGCTCCAGGATATGCCGCCGCTGCCCGAGTCCGTGCCGTCAAATGGCATCCTGGCCGGAGCCCCCACCTGGCTCGTTCCGGACCCCGAACCTGACCCTCGGGACGGAGCGGATCTTGACCTTGACAACGTCACCGGCACCACCAAATATTTCCGGCTCGCCTATCCAGCCCCGATTGACTGCCTCATCTCTTCGGATCCAAGCGCCTGTCATTATGGCAATCCAGCTGATACAGCGGATGCGACCAATGCGCCGCAATGCCTTGCCATCTTAACCATGTGCTGGTCCTACATCTTCTCCACCCACCTACTGCAACTCCAGAATAGGAAGATCCACTTCACCGACTCCTGCATCCGCCCAGTCCCGATCAACACGCTTGGATATCTCGCCCAGAATGAAATCCTGGTTCACCTCCCCACACGAGCCTCCTTGCGTCTCGTTCACTGGCTCAGTGCGATTTTGGCGTCACGATCGGGCTGGACCACTGATGACCATGAGGGTGCATACACGCCGTGGGATGCGCAGTACGCAGGTGATGTGCGGTTCGTCATTGCTACCGAAGGAAAGGTCTCAATTGACACCGATGCGGAACCCCCTACTCCGACTGAGGCCACTGACCTTCTCATCGAGTTCTGTAACTTGTTTGGTATTGGTCATGAACCCCGCCGATCCAGAGATCCAAGTCCCCTGTCACCCATCAAGGCTGCCTTTCTTGCAACCCTTGCAATTCCATTCTATCGCATGGCTAAGCTGCAGCCACACCTTCCTAGGCCGTGTCTTACACCACGACGGGCCACCCCCCTCGACGCTGACCAGACGGCTGATATTCATCGCTACACGGAGGACGCACGATACTACATGACACTGAGCATGCATCCTCATGCTTTAGGACCAGTGCTATGGAGCATCTTCTGGCAACCCGAAATTCAATGCAATCTCGTCAGCCCGTGGCTGGCTGCCATTACCAGCGTCATCAAACCCGCTTTCAACTACCGTGATTTCGAGGTGCTTATCAAGATTTTTCTACTACGGCGACCCCGTGTTGCCATGTGGTGGCATGGTCTATTCCTTCTCGGCAACTCTAAGATTCTGGATTTTATCCGGAACTATCTCACTTCACTTGACGAGGGATGTTCTTTCGATACCTTGTCTCGTCCTGATATTGTTACTGCGGCTTGGACAGGGGCGCCCCAATCGTATCAAGACGACACTATGCCTACTGCCTACCATCATCTTGATACGCTCATCCCCCGCGCTGCCCTTCTACAGCATCGACACACCCTAACCCTTCGCGATCCTTGGCCTCTCTTCTATGGCTGGCTCCCATTCGGATGGATTCCCAAAGAAGCCGTCGAGCCTGATCTCTACCCTTGGCTTGAGCGCGGTCACCGGCGTGAGTACCGCCATTGGACCTGGTGGTCTAAGGATGATGCGTCTTTCCAGCCTTCCACGCATGCTGGTTACCGCAAGGAGACGGGTCAATTCGATCCGACCGTCCCAGATAAGCTTGATCTCCTTACTGCTCCTAATTACCTTGCGCCTATCCCTCCCGCCACTGTCCTCCCTGTCACCTTTGAACCTTCTCGCCGCGCTACTCTGCAAATGATCAACCACTCCCTCGGCAACATTGTCGGAGAGCGCAGCCTCAGTACTGCTGCCATTCCGGATTTGAAGCAATCCCACCCGTGGCTGAAGGATTGGACTCCTATCTAAGTACTTTCTCACACATAATACCCTTTCGCCCCAGTGTTTATAATCTATCACGTTGCAACTTTGCGACTTTTTTACTTGAACGGCTATGACAGAAACGACGAAACGACGCTCACGGTAGATGGTTTCGCATCTCAAAAGACCTGGAGCATTAAAGGCTTTTTGGCCTAGAGCATTTTCAACGAAGCGAATCTTGGGTTACACAAAAAGGGGGCGATAAACCGTCGACGGGTCTAATTCACCAGGAGTGGTCATGAATGGAACTTGTTTGGACAGGGTTCGCCTCTTTATGCATCTTTGTATTTTATATCTTACTATCTTGGCTTGACAGTAAGGGCGCTTTCGGAGTTGTTGCTCGCATTCTAAATCGACATGGCGTATTGGGTCAGTCAAACATCCGCTTCTCCGACACGGCAGTTTCGCATTTCCAATGTTTACTTTTGTCTCAGCTGCTATGGGAGTTCTGTTTAGTTAATGAGATATGCTCAACCATACTCCTGATTGCATAAAGTATCATAAGCTGTGCTAGCCAAAGCCCTAGGTGTAGGGTCCTTACACTTTTGGGCCTGTGGCACAGTGGCCTAACGTGATATAAAATCACAGCACCGTGAATCCCACTCTGAGTTTTTCAGTCCTGCTTCTGCTCAGTGATGTCCTGGTGGAAACACTTCTCAAATCCCCGATAAGACAAAAGCATAGAACGATGGATGAGTTTACATCAACATGTTACTGTGGTAATCTAAGCTACAATAATTGTTATACATTATGAGGTTACCACGCCTTCGTGCACCATATCACGACACCAACGAATACAAATTTCCCGAAACCAATATAGTATCACTCTATCCCTAAAACACATCCATTAATAATCCCAGAAATAGGATTAGGGACCCGGACTGCATGAGGGTACCAACATCTATGATGAACGCTGCCACAAAAAATGTGAAGCAAGCGAAGGCAAGGGTCTGACGCGAGGGGTAGCGGGCTTCTGGCGAGTCATTCGAAATCACAAACGACGACTCGGGTGTGGCTAGTCCTGATGAAGCGTCTGCTCGAGCGAATGATGGTGCTGAGGCGGCGCTAGGCAGGACAGAGATCTCTTCTTGATCTCCAAGATTGAATACCACTAGACTGTCCATCTCTTGGTCATTCTCTTGTCTTCGTTCGATGTCGGCTACGGCACGTGCCTTCAATTGAGATGGTGATGAGTACATGGAGGGACCATTCGTCGGCTAGACTGTTAAGATCCTTGTTTCAGTGCTTTCCACCTGTGTGGGCACAATCACTGTGACCACGTGAGGGTTTTCATGAGCATCACCAATAATGTTAGACGCCGTAGGTTGAGAAGGAGGGCTTGCTTGGACAGGAGAGCCTGAGGACTGATTCGAAGCCGCTGGCGCAGATGGAGCGGACTGTACAGGTGCAACGGTAGTTCTCGGTGCTTGGGAACCAAGATCACCTTGTCCGTTTGATCCGTTGTTGCTATTATTTCCTGTACCATAGCCTTCCGACCCAGTGCCCTTGTGATCTTCGTCTTCTTGATTGTTCGGAGCGTCCTGGGGACCATCGGGGACTTGTCCTTCTGAAGTGCTCAGGGGTGGAGACGCAGGAGGAAGGTTAAGAATCGAGGTCTCAGGAGGACTGACTGTCCGTGAATTTGCTGGGCTCGACGGAACGCTGTTGGCTGGAGAAGACAGGGTAGGTTCATTTCCTTGGGCTGGCACATCCCCAGGACAAGGATCGAGCGTCCCGCCACAAGAAGGGACATCATCCCCAGGGTGTGCATTTGTATCCTCCTGGGGTGATGGAGGCACGGCAGTATTGGTCATCGGTGGATGGTTCGCAGGCGGCAAAGCAGAGGAGTTATCAGATCCTGAGTCAGATCCACCGTTACTTGCTCCATAACAAGGTGAGTCAGCTCCTTCATCGGAGCAATCATCTGGGAAAGTAGGGGGTGCTGGCTGAGGAGAAGAAGAGGGTGAAGGAGGCCACTGAGGCGCTGGAAGAGTTGATATTAGGGGCTCATTGGGTGTGTGGTTTTGGTCGATACACGCTGGGTTGTTGACAAAAATTGAGCAGTCCACCGGCCCCCCAGAATTTCCAGGAGGATGCATGGTAGGAGGCTCTCGAGGAGGCTCAGCACCGGGTCCAGGAGGAGTGCTATCGTCACAGTTCTCTTCTGGGCCACTGGCTCCCTTTTCGCCTGGCACTCCACCACCTCCATAGGGGCGTGGTAGAGTTGGGCTCTGCACTGGCGGTGCGGGAGCAGGAGCAGGCTGGGATTTAGGTGGTCCTAAATTCCCTTGGTCGGGTCCAGAAGGTGCATTGCTTCTATCACCAGCACCTGATTCAGAAGGAGTGGAGCCTGCGGGATTGGGACGAGAGCCGTCGTGTTGAGCATCGTGTGGGGGGCTATTATTTCCAGGTGGGTAGACTGGAGCTGGAACTGGAGCAGGATGAGGTTGATGTTGAGGTTGAGGTTGAGGTTGAGGTTGGCCGTTACTGTGGCCTGATTGTGAGGAACCGTCCTTTGGGCTGTCTTCCTCGCAATCGGAATCAGGGTTTGGATCACCTATTCCATCGTTACTGGTCGATGGGTTGCTGCCGCCTCCAGAACCTGTATCTGCCGGGTTTCCTGACGGAGAACCATTGTCCGAACCCGAGTTGCCAGTTGACGGGATTGGCCCAGTATGAGGGTTGCCGTTGCTGTTCCCAGCTCCAGAGGAAACAGGAGAAGTACCACCTGATGTTGGTTGCCCGATGGAAGAAGAGGTAGATGTTGGGAGAGACAGTGTAAGAACGCCATCGGAGCCTGCTTTGCAGTCGACAGAAAGACTGAAACGGCTGTCAAATCCGAAGCTGGCAGTATCAGAGCGAGTAATGAGAGAGTAAGATTGTCTTGGGGCAAGACTCATGTGCTGTAGTTCAACGGGAAGGAGGTGACTGATTGAAGCGCCATGATGAGAGCACATAGAAATGGTATGTGACAATGCAAGGCCATATTGATCCGTACAAGAAGTGGCCAGGCAATAGAAAAGTTCCTGTCGGCATGGTTAGGTAACTGTCAACAAAAACAAAACAAAAAGTCACGTACTCGCTGAGTGGCCATGTCATGGCAGAGAGTCTCAACAGTAGAGATGCCAAGGTGGTGCATAAGATCGCGGGAGCAAGCAGTAGCACATTCTGGGTTGTTTCATCAGTCCATGCCTTGGCAAAGACTCAAGGATCATACCTGGTGTAGATGTATCTCGGCTGTATATACAGCCAGCAAAGCTTAGTAGTAAAA
The DNA here is from genome assembly GCA_013184455.1 of Fusarium continuum. Lineage (NCBI taxonomy): Eukaryota > Fungi > Ascomycota > Sordariomycetes > Hypocreales > Nectriaceae > Fusarium > Fusarium continuum. The sequence goes on from JABCKB010000305.1 coordinate 6,024, forward strand.
AGCCTGCAAGCAAGCGAGATTGCATGGCTGTGTGAGAAGAGCAAGTGATTATTGTTGGAGTGGATGTGAAGCAAGCGCGTGCTGGTTCGAAACAGCAGGACCAAAAACGAGTGAGAGATTGAGGGTCGGGATCCAAAAAAGAGAGTAAGATGTGTTCCAAAAAACGGGCTTGTGAGCTGAAAGTGAAGAAAACGGGTGATGATGAAGAGAGAAAAGAGGGAGAGGGGCTCAGAGGTTGAGAAGTAGGTGTGTAGAGAATATGCTGCGTTTGGAGGGAAGGTGCTGTTTCTCTCATGGTAGGGGCAGGAGTGCGGAAGTCGCTGTCAGGAAAGAGGCACCTTCGTTACTCTGTTATCAATGGTGGTGAAGTGGATTAAGCAGGTAACATGGATCCCGAAGACAAACGGGATTCAGCAGGTAAGAGTCAGTAGATAAGTAAATACAATCAGATGAAAAAGCTCAATAGCATATCAACTTTTGTGGTGTAAGGGTATCGTATCTAATAGAACAACAGCGCCAGCGGCTTCTTCTCATCACCATATCTATCCTTGAACTCCTTTCTCGATAGGAAACGAGCTAGGGGCATCATCGTTTCCTTCATGTCCATGACGCCGCGCTTCTTCTGGTCGATGTGGGAAGCGTCGACGACCAGACGCTTCAGGTTATCCAGAGAGAGCGCGCCTGCTTGAGTCAGTATCAGTTCATCACTTTGAATGTGAAGGAGTTGGTAGAAACCAAGATAAGACTTACCGTTCTCGATGAGATCCATGAGTCGGGCAGGTGTGCCGACACCGATTCCGGTCTTGTGGTTCTGAAGGAACTTGACTTGCTCTTCAACCTTCATATGCTTGGCAAACTAAGGCAGCACATATTAGCGATGAGATATTCAATGAGCTCCTGGGCTCGAACATACCAGCTTCGCGATCGAATTATCTTTGCTTTGGAATTTGCGCATCGATCTGCCCTCTAGTCAGTCTCTTGCACTCCAAAATGAACTGCTGCAACGTACCTGACGATATCCGCGGCTCTCAAACCTGCACCGGCAACAATGAGGGTATGAGGCGCACCCTTCTTCTTGGGCGCCTTCTTCAAACCCTCGGGGTTCTCTGAAGCCTTTTCCAGAAATTCGGGAAACTTGTCCAAGGTTCTTGACTCCTGCCACGAGGTGGTATCTTGTATGGCGTTGGCTGCATCTGTGAGTAAAAGAAATGGTCGCACAGAGGATTGATGGATCTTACCTGATACCGTCATATCAGATATCTCAACAGCACTCAAATCGGTGCCGAATCGTCCCAGTTTCTGAGCCAGGTGATCCGCCAAGAGCTGGTTGTCCATCCTAGTGAAGAGCGTGTTGAGGCCAAGCTCGGTATCGAGGAGTTCGTCATCTGGTGCATTCGCCTTTCGCTTTTTGCTCTTCTTTGGCTTGGGCTGAGCAGGAGTGTCCTCCGCTTGCCGCTTTTTTGAAGTCGACATGGTGGCGGTCGTGTTTTGTTTATGGTTTTGCTCGATTTATTCGCTTGAAGAATTCTCAAGTGTCAAGGCAAGAAATTTTGCCACGTACAGTGTTAAGATCGATCATGGATGAAAACTCCACAAGCTCTTAACATTATGCACTGTGTTGAGCACTGTGTCTCCAAGCAACCATATCCACCAGGCATGATGAATAACGCCTCATGAGTTCATGGACAGTTGAAGAAAGTAAACAATCAAAACCCAATGGCAGTATACTCAATGTAGCCATCCGTTTCATCTCTGCGCCTGTGTCATCGAAAGCAAGTGAATTCTCATTTTAGTAGAGGTTGTTTATTGTCCCTAAAGAGAAAAGATACAGGCTCAATATCCTCATCTGAGAAATATGTCTAATAAATCCTTCGAGTCCCCAACGCCCAGTACGTGCGCCCAGTAATGAAAAAAAGCAGTATGAAGACTCCCTTTCCAGCAATTCCAAAGTCTAAAAGATGCTGTTGACAATGTTTCCTCCAATGGTCGCACCAGCACCAAAGATGGCAGCATTACCCAGCTTCTTACCGAACTTCTTACCGTACTGGTTCACCTTGTTATCCTTGCCGTCTCCCTCCTGTCCCTGCTGTCCTGATCCCTCAGCGACAGCCATGGGCGGCACATGCGAGTTGTACGGGTTCTGCTGAGGAGGTGGGCCCTGCGAGTAAGCAGGGTACCCGTACTGCGGCTGCGGCACAGGCTCAACGGGCTTCTTGGTCTCTTGATCGACGAGCACATAGTTGCGAGGGAAGATGCCCTCCTGTCCCGTGCGCTCGTTGTGGCCCATCCACCAATCCTGGTTCATGTACTCGTACACGGCGATGCGGTCGTCCTTCTCAAAGGACAAGTCGCGACCGTCGGAGGCGGCGTAGCGGTAAAGAGCCCTGGCGTGAGCGACCGTGGGTTTGACACTGCGGTTGGGGAGGCCGGGAGGAGGTGTCTGGTCGTAGGCGGGCGGCGCGGGAGAAGGCGAATTGACTTTGAGGTCCTCCAAGGCCTTGGTAGGAGGCTCGTGGGAGGTTGGGACGGCAGTAGGGGCGGCAGAAACGGCCCTATCGGCGGTGTTGTTGTTTTTGGCACCGGTAGCAGTCTTGAGAGGGCCGGAGAGGGAAGACTCGGGAGGGAGAGCGGTGTTGATGGTATCGTAGACGGAGTCGTCAATCACGCCTCGCCCCAAGAGGTTCTCTAGTTCCTTTAGGTTGTTAGTTGATGTTTAATAGGGAGCAGCTAGATAGATATGATGGTGCCATCAAAGGCGTGATTCTGAAAATAGGAGGGTATTTACATTTTTAATGTTGCGAAGCGAACGGTTCACTTCCATAATAGTCTGGCGATCAGAAGCCATGGTTGCAGATGTTGCGCCCGAAGGATCCGAAGTTGAGATGCGAATGTAAAGATGGATTTGACGTTGAACGCGGGTTGGTCAGCGCAAACAACGAGAGAGAAGTGATCTAGACGGCACTGTTGCAACGTAACAAAGGTAACGAATGACAGAATGTCAAGTTAGGGAGAGTTAAGTTAGATGTCAGAGGAGAGTGTATCGACTTTGACCAAAGCTTCCTGACCTTCGGAATTCGGCCAAGCAACCCCTTACCAAATAAAGCGGGCATTGAGGCGGTGCTGCCCCTCGCCCAACCCGACCCAATCACGAGATTTGGTGGTTCGTAAACACCTTTTGGGTGTAAAAGTGGTGCGACTTGGACGCCTTGTACGCGTACTGCCTTTGAACATCATTCACAATGGAACCTCATCACGATGTCGGGCAAATTATGGATGAGTCTTGTTCATTTTGAGCCTGTGGCTCTTATATTTAGTTGTTCATTTTAGGCGTGTAATTCTTCTTCATGTTATCCAAGCCATAGCCTTCTTTGGGCTTTGCGATTAAATATGCATCATCCACCCTTCCGTTCATCCAACAGCCAATCCCTCATTGCACAAACTTGCTGCTCTCAACAGTGTACAGATCAACATACTCATCCACAGGAGTAGACTCGAGCTTCTTGGCATCTAAGTTGAGCTCCACAAGCTCCTTGACCCTGGCCTCGGGGTAGTGAGGGCCAAGGTGACGCTTGTACTTCTCGAGGATAACGGGCTTGGCCTCCTCGCGACGGAGACGGTGGCCAAGGGGAGCCTCGACAGCAACCTCTTCGAGGACTGTGCCGTCGTTGAGCTCGACGGTGAGGGCGTTGGAGATGGTGCGGAGCTTGGGGTCGTGGTAGTCCTTGGTGTACTGGGGATCCTCAACACACTTGATCTTCTGGCGCAGAGACTCGACCAGAGGAGAGGTGGCAGCCTCACCACCGTCGACGTAGTCAGTGGCCTCGAGACGGCCAAAGACGAGCATGGTGGCGCACATGTACTGAATGCAGTGGTCACGATCGGCAAAGTTGTCCATGGGCTTGAACTGCTTGTCAATGATGCGGATGCAAGCCTCGTGGGTTCGGCAGGTGATGGACTTGATGTCAGCAGCAGACTTGCCCTGAGCCTTGAGGATATGGTGGATCTTCTCAGAGGCCTCGACGGCGGTCTGTGAGTGGAACTCGGCTGCGATGTGTTAGATCTGCTTCATTTCTTGTATCGACTGGGGCTGTTCTGAACTTACCAGGGTAGGAGACCTTGAAGAGAACGTTCTCCATGACATAGCTGCCGTAGGGGCGCTGGAACTCAAACTTCTTGCCCTTGAACAGGACATCGTAGAAACCCCAGACAGGAGCAGACAGGACGGTAGGAACGCCCTGCTCGCCCTTCAGGACCTTGAGTGCCAGGTTGACGGCACGCTGGCAAGCATCACCGGCAGCCCACGACTTTCGGGACATGGTGTTGGGGGTGTGGCGGTAGGTTCGGAGAGACTGGCCATCAACCCACGCCTGAGTGACAGCGTCGGCGATCTGCTTCTCACCGAGACCGAGCATCTTGGAGACGACGGCGGTGGAGGCGACCTTGACGAGGACGACGTGGTCAAGACCGACCTTGTTGTAGGAGTTGAGAAGAGCCAAGCAGCCCTGGATCTCGTGGGCCTTGATCATCGCCTCAAGAACATCCTTGACGACAAAGGTCTTACCGCCGGCGAGGTTGCCACCAGCCTTGTTGGTACGGTTGATCCAGTCAGCGACAGCGAGGATGGCACCCAGGTTGTCTGAAGGGTGACCCCACTCAGCAGCCAGCCAGCAGTCGTTGAAGTCGAGCCATCGGATCATAGCACCGATGTTGAAGGCGGCGTTGACGGGGTCAAGCTGGAAGGGAGTGCCAGGCACCTTGGGACCGTTGGGAACGACGGTGCCAGGAACAATGGGGCCAAGGAGCTTAGAGCACTCCTTGAACCTCAGACCCTCGAGACCGCAGCCGAGGGTGTCGAGGAGGATCCATCGAGCAGTGTCGAACTGTTTAGAGCTGAATTAGCATTGGACCCGAGATAATTGAGGCCAATTGGGTTCTGGTGATAGTTTCTCTGGTGTTGAGGTGGGTGAAGCTTCATTCAGGGCGGGGTATTGCGGGGTGCAGAATCAAAATCAAGCCTCGGCAGACTGAGATTGAGGTTGACTAGGCAATACTCACAGCAAGCTCAGAGTCGATGGTCTTGTTGGCGACATAGTCGGCGATGTCCTTGATCTCAGGATCGTATTCGCGGGGAGCGGAAGCCATATCGGGAGCTCCAGAGCGTCTAGCAGCGTATGTTGAAAAGGCGCCGTGAGAGGCGGGGAGCGAAGAGCGAGCGGCGCCCAACGCCGAGCGGGCCACGAGAGGGGCGGCGACACGAAGGCCCCGGGGAGACTGGAAGCGCAGCTGCTTGGTGGCCGTTCGGAGGGTCCGGTTGACGGCAGACATACTGGAAGTTTGAGGCGGATTCTGAATTCTTCTTCTTGCGCGTTGACGAAGAAGAAGGACAAGATCAACTGGCGGGCGGGGTGAATGCCGGAGGGGTTATCACAAGAAGAGAAGAAGACGAGACCTACCACCTCAGCAGGGCTATTATCCTCGAGTTTTTTCTTTGTCTTTGGAGAAACCTGGTAGGCATTCATATTTATTACGCTCGGCTGTAGGGCCTCGAGTTTGCCGTGGCTTACCGCGCAGCTACCCTCGGCTAGCCGCCGGCCAGACAATTGATTGTCAAAGTGTCCTCAATCGCACTGTGCATGCATGGTTTAAATCCACTCCACGCACAGTAAATACAGTGTCAAATCCCCCAACATCGAAACTGGCGATGTGAGCTCTCCCAGGGGTTTTTACAGTGAGGGGAAGCTCAACTCCCTGTTTCTGACCAATCAGTGTCTTGTGTTGTTATCTTTCTGTTGAATTGACTTTAAGGTGAGCTCTTGCCGACTTTCATCCATTGAAAATGAAGCCGTCGTTGAAGTAGTAGCCTGGCATTTATTCATGTGTAGGTAGTTAGTTGTAGATATAGTTTATAATGCCTGTTTCTTATTATTTCTCAGGAGCTTCAGAGCTGACGAAACAGACCTTGGAACTCGAACCTATAATCTTGGTATCCAACACAAATGCTGGTATGGGACGAAACGCGGGGGAGATGCTCACGATCACAAGCATCTAATTCAAGCTCGGTTGGTATCTCCAATCTTCTGCTGACGTTTGCAAGCTTCAAGTATATTCATTTCAATGGCTTTTTCCACTTGCGAGTGACGGTATTTGTCAATGTTTTCATTGTCCATCAATTGAGCATTCAGTTGCACTGCTGTCACTCAATATATTGATTAATCCCCTTCTATTGATTCCCCATCTCTATCTACCCCAGCTTCCCCTCGCCAAAAAGCCGGGGTCGGTTTCCCCACGCTCCTTCGTCGGACAAGACATGCGGACATACGACGGAGCGTCCGACAGGCTCCGACCGAGGATGTTATTCCCATCTGAGTCTTATCATGTCAATGGCGACGGCCCGTCGGTAATCGATGTGTGTTGCCGGTGTTGGGATTGTTCAGCTGCTTCAAGCGCGGCTTTTCACATCCTGCACATCATCAGTCGAGATAGTATCAGTGACGATGTCTCCGCCGATCAATTCTGCGACAAAGTCTCGGTGGTAGATCAAGAGAAATGTTATTGGTAGCCTTATTGCTGCCTTTTTTGCCTGAACCACCTGCAGACGACTGGTCGCGATCTCGATCGAAGAGATATGACATAGGGAGTTGGGTAATTGTGCATGTAAACGTCGGCACATTGCTAAGCCATGAGAACAAGGCTTTAGAGAGGAAATGAATAGATTGTAGTTTCAATACATCTGGCAGAGATCATTGTCTCCACGAGCATAGACCAGGAAGCCAAAGACTATGTCATTCGAGGCTCCTGTCTTAGCTGTAGATGTGTAAGTAGACGATTGACATACCCTAGGTTCATAAAGAATCATGGAGCTTCTCTTCTTGAACTTGCCATTCACTGGAGCCAATGTACGTAAAAATGAGACACTATCAAGACAAACCTGCAGTTAAACGTGCCCTCTACGTCAACTTCTGGTTTTTTACAACATCGACGTCTTGGGTGCCCTTTTTCTATCTGCACAGATGTCATGGCATCGCATTCTAGGTGAGGTCGTCAACCGACATCGTGGTGTGTGGCACTGCATAACATCAACATCATTGCATCTCAGCTTTCGTACGTGGCGTGCAATAAGAACACTACAGTCTAGATCAGCTTGATCAAGCGCCGCAAGCAACGGCTGCGGATCGTCGAAGATTGTGAGAATTGTAACGTTAGATCCCGGTTGGGTGCAGGGTAGGCATATTTTCAAATGATGGATGCTAGGCTTCCTTACCAGAACAAGACAAAATCGGGGTTGAACAATAATGCCCCTATCAATGTTCCATCTCTAAGATCGGAAAACAACTCCGCAGTTCTGATTTTACTGAGTAAATTTTCCGGGTAGCTGGACCCTGATCTTCGCCTCAACGCGTAATGATTTCATCCCATTTCCAAGCGACGATCTCGCACGAACTAACAATCGGGTTCAAAGGGTGTCGTCATGGAAGATGTCATGTTCCTGACTCGTGAAAAATTCCCGAAGACAATCCACAGCACGGAATGATCTCACCGGTTGTCGGCTGACAGCTGGCAAGAGGTGCAGGATGATGGACAAGAAATGATTGAGATTTTGCTGATTGAACCAAGAGTTCAGCCATCGTCATTCTTGCGTAGCTCATGCTGAGACTTTAACATCTCAATACCTTGCACGAATTAGGTATCTCGAGGTCCGTGATACGGAACAGGCTATCACCACTACCCCGTTCGAGAGCATCGTAAAAGGCTGGCTGCGATCGTATCTTCACTTGACTTCAATGGCAATCGGAGCATGCTTCGACTGGGACAGATGCATGGGTTTCCTGCAAACAATCACCACTTCGATAGTGACACATGTGAGACACGCATGTTGCTGAGATGGGTGGAAAGGCTGGAGCAGGTAACAGATCCAAATGAAGAACGGCCATGTGAGTAGAAGTTAGCTGGTGATGGCACGAGTGTATCGTTCTTGGTGTTGTTCACGATAAGGTAGCTACAGCTTTCTCAAGCAAACCAACTGAAACACTAATGTAGCCAACGAGGAATGAAGGCTGAACTGCCGTAGTTGCAATCAAAGGCGCCGCCTCTTGTTTCTCTACTACAGGTCCTTGCGTGAGGGCGAGAGCCATCAACAGGCCCAAGTGTTTTTTTCTCCTTTAGTGAGCCCGATCTTCGGGAACGCACGTTGTCAACGGATATCGGAGACTGGAGACTGGAGACTGGATATGGGAATGAGAGGGTGTTTCCCATGTCAGCAGAATAAAAAAGAAAGGAAAAAACATCAGGTCATTTCGGGGAAATACGACAATGCATCCTACCTACCATCCACAGGGCATGGGACCAAACCCAGGGAAGCGGGCCTGGTCTGGACTGCAGCGGGCTGGGCTCCAGCTAGGCCTAACAGGATCTAGAACACCCCCTGTTCGGCTCGACTCGATGGGCGCTTGCTACTGTAGCACCCTACGTGCAGATCTGGGAGGCAGAGAACGGTTCAGTGATGGAGGTTAATTGAAGCCTACTAACTATTGACATCTACGGTAGATACTGTAACCTGACAAATGTTGGCAAGCAATGCATTGATGCGTAGGTATTCCACTGATCGTTTTAGGGGAACATTAGCATAATAACTCAGACAGCTCGATTCTAACCGTTTGTACAGCCCCATAAAGTCGTGATGTCATTGATCGTTGGACCCTGATTCTCAAGACACTCGGCTCTCTCGATCACGGAAGCCTCAGCCATCACCACGATCACCACGAGACAAGATGCGCCACATGAAGTTATCCGTCCGCAGAGGACAACATGGATCCATTCTCACGAGGTTCGTCGTTGCGTGCGCCTTATCTCAGAAGAGAACGTAGTCAGTGTAACGGTGCACAAGCCACGCCCCAGCGATTGAGCGATGGCGATGGCGATGGACATGTCGATAGCCGTGCAGCCGCATCGCATCGCATCTCAATCGCTGGCGCAACACCAGATCACGTCGTGCACAAGTTGCCAGACGAGAAGTGAGGCGGCGGATGAGATGGCGTAGACAGTTTTGGAGGTGAGGCTTGTCAGGGGGAGCACAGCAGTTCAACGTTGCGACCGAGAGATGAATCCAGACATGATTGACGCTCTACACGGACATGAGGCGGCTGTTGATGCTAACATCCCCTGTCGGAAATGTCAGCATCAAAATGTCAATCATCAACGGTTCAGTGATCTTCTCTGACTGTGCCTGGACCCAGCGGGAGGGACTGGACTCTGGACTGGGCCGGACCTACGAGACAACAGCGCCGAGCCTGGTGGGCCGTGCCCTGAAGCCCCCTGTAAGGACGCCGTCTTCCGTCTTCCCGCCTCAGGCAGGACCACACTGCGCACCTCACTTCAACCTCATCCCTCTTGCATGGGTAGTGGGTGGGATGTGCTTCTTGGGGTTGCATTCTGGCTTACAACAAAACCTGACACTTTTAACCTTTGGAAGCCTCTTTTCTTTCCCCCTTCAAGGGTCCTCCCCCCTCCCCTGTCTCGTCGCAGCCGCTTATTCGCCTGCGCCTTACCCCTGTAGGCTAGAGCTCCCGTGTCTGGTCCGATCTAGAGGATCGTTGTGAGGGTATGGGAATCGCCAAACATCGTGAAATCAGCACAGCAAAGCCAAAGCGCAGAGACGAAAAAATCTCAATCATCATGGCGCCGCCGCCGCCGCAACCGGGTCCTCCGTCGTGGGCTGATCAGGGTCCAGATGCGATTTCCATCTTCTGTTTTCTTTTTTTTTCCTACGTCTTTAATTCTTTCTTTTTTATTATTGTCTTTTCTCTCCGTCTGCTTCTGCTACAGATTTACACCATTTGGTACATCATCGTGGCATCGCACCGCATCTCATCGTACCTTGACCAACGACAAGATATCGGAACCACCCGCTCATACAACGTGCACTCATCATCGGGTTTGTTCGATGATGCTTCCGGGTTTCTAGACCTGAGCAAGTCGGAAAGTTAGCGCATCGACCACTGCAACCTGCAGGTCCCTTGACCCAGAATCGCCGTTGCATCTCCATCTTCCTGCTGTAGTCTAGATCGTCACTGTCATCGTCATCACTGCATTCTGCTCTCCTGCTCTCTAGTTACACAGTCCCCTCCATTGCTGTGGTTGGCTGTCATTCCTATTCCTATTCAACCCTGCTGCAGAAACCTTTGCCTTGTCTCAGCCGCAGTCACCCTCATCTCAAACATCTAGACTCGGCTTTGTATGTTGAGCTGAGCTGGGGTTCAGACAGTTTCTGATCCTGACTGAGTCTAGGGGACTTGGATGCCATCATCATATCCACTATCAACTGCAACTACAACTACAACTACAGTACTGTACACCAAGCCAGAGAGCCCGCCCACCACGCTAGGCTCCCGCTTAGCTTCCTCCACCTGAGTTAAAGGGTCGCAGGCGATACAGACACCCCTGTGGCTTCATCCGCATCGAGTCAACGAGTCGACGACGTTGCTTCACGGTGCAGCGTGTCTGGCCAGGAACCGTTGGAGCCGCTAAGTTAAACTGCTAGTGAGATCCTAGGACCCAAGATCCATGATCTATTTGACATCTTTACGCCGGTTCCCTATCGAGTCAGACTTAGCTTTGTCTTGACCACTCACGCAATACATACAAGTCGACCCGCTGCCTCTCTCATCTGCGAGCTTCCTCTCTCGAGTTACCAGACTCTTTCATCACTAAGAAGACCTCCACTACCTATTTCTGTTTTCCTGTAACTTAATTCACCGCCTATCCTATTCCATCTTTTCCTAGTGAGGCGCCCTAGACTCTCATCGACACCTACCAAGACTTTCAACCCAACACAGCTGCTATATCGTACGGGGCCTCGACCAAGTGCCTCCCACAACCTCCCACAGGCCAGCCTCTGCCCCTAAACGAAACCACTCACTAGCCCAAATCTTGAGCCCTCATCCCAGACCCAGACCCAGACATAGACCCATCCCGCACAACTTGCCTAGTGGACGATCTGGTATCCGTCTCCCGCCCCCTCCTAAAGATCTCTCCCTTCGGATCCGAAATTCAAGACCCTGAACCGCATACCACAAACGCCCTATCAACGCCTCACCTTTACCTTTCAATAAACGAATCCTCACCTTGTCGCCATGGCCGGGAATAAACTCCTCGTCTACCTACTTCGGCGGGACCTAAGGGCCACCGACAACCCCATCCTCCATCACTTGGCCACTTCCGACCACGGCTTCACTCACCTCCTCCCCATCTACATCCTCCCTCCTCACCAGATTGAGACCTCGGGCTTCGTTGTTGAGGGCCAACACTCTCCCTACCCTCCGGCCCGAAGTCAGGTCGGTCGCTTCTGGAGATGCGGTCCAGTCCGAGCCAAGTTCCAAGCTGAATCCATTTGGGATGTGAAACGAAATCTCGAAAACATCAGCAGCGGCATGTTGATTCGTGTCGGAAACTTCGACACTGTCCTAAAGCATCTCATCAAGTCTTTGCACGACAACCATCAATCTGTCGACACGGTTTGGATGACCGAGGAAGTATCCAAAGAGGAGATCGATGATCAGAACGCTATTGCCTCTGTATGCTCGGAAAAGGGCATTAACTTCAAGCTTTGGCAGGACGAAAAGTATTACATTGACGAGTAAGTTTACGTTGGCAGACCTCTCCTGAACCGGATAGGTGGCCTTCTTGAGCGGCTCACTAACATTTCTTGAAGCCGTGACACCAGCTTGAGCAGCCCCAAAGAGCTTCCCGATGTCTTCACCACTTACCGCAAGACCCAAGAACCTCTACGTGAGCGCCCTCGCCCGTCACTTCCTCGTCCACAGGCCGGATCGCTGCCGTCTTTCCCCTCGTCATGGGCACCACCTCAAGAATTCCCTTTCCAGATTCCTGACAGCTACAATGAGTTTGAACAAAGGCTCCTGGAGCCTATCAACAGCATGGTATCCGACCCCCCTGCTTATCCTGAGGATGCCAAGAATGCCCACCCTTTCAAGGGTGGTGAAAGCCCTGCCTGGGATCGTCTTTACCATCTTATCAAGTCAGATTCCATGACCACATACCAAGAGACTCGCAACGGCCTACTGGGAACGGACTACAGCACCAAACTTTCGGCGTTCCTAGCACTTGGATCCATCTCGGCTCGCTCGATCCACGAGGAGCTCTTGAAGTTTGAGAATGGATCAGATCATGCCTACGCCAGAGCCAGTGGGTTTGGACAGGGTGAGAATGAGGGCACAAAGGCTGTCAGGTTTGAACTACTATGGCGAGACTACATGCGGTTGTGTACAATGAAGTTTGGCTCTCGGCTCTTCAAGCTTGATGGCTTCAAGGGAGCCAGCGGGAAATACGACAAGAAGTGGAAGACAGCGCGGGAGAAGGAGGCAGACGATGACCAAGATCCCTCACCAGAGGAGCTCACTGAGGTCATCAACAGGTTCCTTCGAGGTACAACTGGCATGGGTTTGATAGATGCATCACAGCGAGAACTTTACCATACTGGCTACACCTCCAACCGAGCTCGACAGAACGTGGCTAGCTTCTTTGCCAAGCACCTGGGTATCGATTGGCGCTACGGAGCAGAGTGGTACGAAGCTATGCTGGTTGATTACGACGTGTCGTCCAACTGGGCCAATTGGCAGTATGTGGCAGGTGTTGGCAACGATCCTCGAGGAGATGCACGCATCTTCAACCCCGTCAAGCAAGGATTTGACTATGATAACAACGGAGCCTATGTTCGCACCTGGGTGCCTGAAGTCAAGCACATTGAGAAACTGGAAAACGTTTTTCAAGTGTGGACAACTGATGAGGAAGAACTTGCCAAGTATGGCATTACAGATGATATAATGGTAACCCATCCCATCAAGAAGATTGATTTTCAAGTCGATCGTAAGCCTCGTGGCTCTCGAAGACCTTACCGATGGAGACGAGGAGCTGGTCGTGGAGGCCGTCGAGGTGGCGGTCCTGGAAATGGCCCTGGGAACGGTTCAGGCGACTACGAGACTCGACGATCTTACCACACCGGCCCTCCTTCACCTGAGAGTGATCGCCAGTTTTATAACGGAGGCGATCCACCCTATATGCAGAACAGTCAACCAAGGAGTACCTGGGCTCCTAGGGGAAGCCAAGCCATGTCATGGCGAGGTAATTCAAACGGACACGGTAACAACGGTCACGGCCCTCCACCTGGTCGAGGAGGTTACATGGCACCGTTCCGCGGCAACGGATTCCAACGAGGATACAACACCAACGCATACAACTCTGCACTTCCGCACCACTACATGCCTAACCCTGGTTATCCTCCCCACCATTACCCTGCTCAAGCCTACCATCACCAGATTCCTCCTCACCTTGGACCTCACGTCTAGCAGCCTGAGGCCCTGTTTTATATATCCCCATTACAGTGGCTATTTGACTAAGAAATTGGATGTTTACAGCTATATTATCGGTTTTAAAATGTGGTAATCAGAGAATGCATGGTTTCAAAGTGTAATTTTGTGAAAGACTGTGGTTTCTCGGTTTTCACGGATGGAGTAAAGGATTGGTGGCACACGATACCTGCTATGTTGGACAAAAGTTGAGCACATGAAGCCATATGGTTGAGGTGTCCGATACAATGCATTTGTAAGTAACACGGTAGAAATCCACGTCGTTTCCAAGCGTCTCCCTAGCTACCTCGACTTATTGCTGATTGCTGCGATTCCTGCGTCTTGGACTTGCAAATGAGCAATGCACCAACAATCTCTACGTCTCCAGAACCACTGTGCTTGGCATGACCTTGGGTCTGTCTCGGTACCGTTGTACTGTGATCTGCGGGCTCTAAAAACTCGCTTCTTGGGAACAGTTTTAGAGTAATTGGCGGATACGGTCCAAGCTATGCGGTGGTTTCGCCGACGGCAGCAGCTCAATCGATTGTACCAAGCAAGATTCGAATTGCTCGCTGTCTCTGGGTGCATCAAACCATCGGTCGACGGTGTACTGAAGCAAGCTGCTTTGCCAGTGACCAAGCTGACTCTCAATCTCCTTTTCATGCTTCCTTCCACATTGCAGCACGAGGTCTAGGTACTTCTTGCGCACCTCATCATCATATCTGCTCTTGAGGAGGCGCTTGAGCAAGGGCATGGCCACTTCATCGATCAAGTCGCCCGGGACGCGGACTTTGCCCTCCTTGGCAAGAGGGGTCGTTAAGATCTTTCTCAGTAAAGGCGATGTTGCCACGGAAGAGCCTTCTCTGCTGATGGAACATGAGATTCTTGTCCTTGGAGAAGATCTCATTAAAGGAACTTTGTATCGTGCTGTTCTCGATGGCCAAGGAACAGATGTTTTTCTTGTGAAAGAGTCCATTCTATGTCTCGATCTTTTTCGAACCTCTGTACCAATTCCAGATTGCTTGCCGGGATGATGTTCTGGTAGAAAAACCGTTATGCAGTATCAGAAACTCTCAAGCGGCCCCTTTACCGTCTCGATGCTTCGGACCTTGGAGCAACCACCAGCATTCTAGAGAGTAACCTCAAAGCAGCACTGGCTCGCTGTGCCGAATGGGACGCTGTTCTGTTGATTGGCGAGGCAGATGTTTTTCTCGAGGCCCGATCCAGTCAAAACTTCGTGCAGAACGAGTTGATTTCCAGTGAGTATTTGATGTCCCCACGTTGATAACCTCTCGTCTTACAAGCCTCTAGTATTTCTGCGTCTCCTGGAATACTACAAAGGTGTCATGATCTTAACGGCAAACCGCTACCCAGCCATCGACCCTGCATTCGAGTCGCGAATCGACATCGCGCTCGCATTTTCAGAGCTCGATGCACAATCACGGGCCAAGATCTGGCACAACTTCCTCGCCAGGGAAGATCTTAGCTTGGCTGAGGATAGCTGCGCAATTGACAAGCTGGCCGAGACTCCTTTGAACGGTCGCCAGATCAAGAGTCCTGTCAAGACAGCTCGAATTCTAGCTGCCAGCGAGGATTTGCCACTGAAAATGGATCATCTGCAGACGGTTGTTGAGATGCGGAAGAAGGCAATGCGCCTTCTGGGTCCAGCGGCGGACACTGGTCCCAGACGGATATATAAGATGGATGACCCTGTTAAGGGAGACAAGGACAAGGACAAGGACATGGGATTTTGATTGAGGGGCTGTGAAGATCTGAAGCTTTCTTGGGTCTTGTACAGACGCCTATGGTTATTGGATGTTTCCTCACGATAATCGTATCCCATAGTTATCGTGGTGAGAGTAAGGATCATCAGTATAAGACATAATAGGTTTCATAATCATTTAGGTGCTGTCATCATCTAGTCATACACTGCTTGCTATCGCCCATTCGTAATGGCTCCCATCATCTCCTACGCCACGGCTCAAGCTCCAAACTTCTTGTCCTTGTCCTGGATAAAGAACTCCTTGCCCGTGGCGCTCTTGTACTGGTCGCGGATAGCGTCAGAGATGGCCTCGTCCTTGGCCTGCTCGGCAGCAGTCTCGTTGCTCTGGTCGCCACCGCCGAGGAACTTTTCCTGCGCGAAGTCGATGGCTGCGAAGGGCTTGTCAGTATGTCTGAAGTGAGGGGTCGTAAATCACGGAGTTTCTTACCCTTGTCAAGGCCATCCTCGTTCTGCTCGCCCTTTGCACCGCCGCCAGCCATGCCGTTGATCTTGTCCATGAAGCCACCGCCAGCCTCGGGGGCGGCCTGCTGGTTCTGGCCCTGGTTCTGGGTCTGGTCGGCGTTGTTGCCGCCACCGGTGAGGTTCTTGACGAAATCCATGATGATTTATTAGAGTGGTTTGCGTTTGTGGTATTATTTGCTTGGTGGGGTGATGAGTATGAAGATGGAAGAAGATCAAGAAGCGGGAGACGTCTCGCCTTATATAAAACTAAAGGCTGTTACGCAACACATCATGACGGACAAATATGGAAAGCAAGCAGGCGGGGTAAATTTAGCATCAAAGGGAGCAATTCCTGATTCACTGTAGGGCAAGGAATCCGCTGACGCAACTCAAAACAAGGACGTGGACGCGAGACCGGGGGAGCTGTGCTTTAACAGCTGAAAAATGATGTCTAGTGACGTTGACGCTACCACGCATTGGCCGATACCTGGCAGGGATCGACCAACCTAAGAGATAAGGTGCGGCGATGGCACAAAGCTTAAGGTAAGCTCGCGTGCCAAGTTTTTTTTTGTCCAGGGCGGTCTGATCCACTGGAGGATTGAACTTGATCGCTGAGGTGCGGGGTAAGTTTCTGTAGCTCCAGGGTTGAGCTTCTACGGAGGACTGGCGACGATATCACGGCAGTGCACGAGACAAGAACTGCAAAACATGGACACGATGATTGAAGTGGGACATTTTGTAAGCAATTAATTTAAGCAGCTATTGTACAGCTTCAATCTCAATCTCGTTCCTCGCCTTCTCCCTCGTCCTCGTCACCTGTGCAATCTTGGTAGCAAATCTGCTGGGTATCTCTCGTGATCATCATCGCCGTTTTTGGGTAGTCGTCGTTGTCGTCGTTTTGAAATCGTCTTCAACTTGTTTCTCGTAGTCGTTTTGGAATTGTTTGTCGTCATTTTCGTTTCTCGTCACCCATGTCTCGTCAGTTCATGGACTCATCAGTCAAAACCGTGAATCGTAATCAGAGCCGAGTGTACATGCCGTTGGCGTCAATGACTGCCTGGCATCGCTTGGGCATGCTCTCAATCAGCTCGCGCATGTAGTCCTGCGACATGTCATCCCAAGTGCGCTTGATGACCTGGTGGATCTTGTATTCGGAGACGTCACCGAAGAGGGAGTCCTTCTTGTCAGCTTGGAGAGCAGCGTTGATGGCGTTGAAGACGTCGCTGATAGGGTTGAGATCAGGCGAGGCCGGGGGCAGTTGCACGGTGGGCATGCGTCGGCCTCGCACTTCGTCCTTGATAGAGGTAGCAGAGTGGGCAGGCATGTCAGACTGCAGAGCAAATCGAGCGTTGGATGGCTGCTCGTCGAGCCACTTGCTGAAGATGGGAAAGAAGAGTTTAAAGTAGGACTCGGGGCCGAGAGGGCCGAACTTTCGGTCCATGTAGCGGCCCCAGTTAAGCAAGGGTCCTTTGCCAGTGAGTCCCGAGAAGTGGGCTATGTACAAGATGCTGGTCGCGCAGTCAGCTGGGGCAGCAGGCTTGTCGTTGACGCAGTCGGGATGAAAGTCTTCATCAGACTTGCGGGTGACCAAGACTTCTTTGGTCTTCTTGAGGGTGATTGGCATTTCGGCAGAGAAGAGAACACTGTTCCACTGCTCGACGGTCCAGTTGACGTGCTTGAGAGCAAAGTTAAGACGGAGCTGGCGAGTCTGCTCGTTGATGTAAGGGCGAACGGTGGCAGGATACTGCTTGTATCCATGTCGGCCGAGAGCATAGCAGATGGCACGCTCAGAGCATTCCCATCCAAGGGCGGCGGGGATCTGGGAAAAGGGCATGCGACGGGCATGGGGAGACGACTTGACGAACTGGACTAGTTCTCGGGCTTGGGCAGTCGTGAGAACTGAAGCCCGGGGACGGATGGGAATGGAAATGGACGAATTGGGGTGGGTGTTGGGG
>JABCKB010000307.1:0-43703 GCA_013184455.1 Fusarium continuum
AAGTCAGCCACAATTAGGATGTTGGTTAATCAGAGAAGGATGTTGTGTAATCACTCCGTGGACTAATTATCTCGGCCGGTGCGTACGGAGTAAACTTGACAGGGCAGACAATCGGATACCTACAGCCATGTCTGCACTCGATGGACACGGCTGCGGGGCAAGCGGTAGCCGGTGCAAGTTTGGCGTGCAGCTAGCAGCTCGGGAGACTGTGAAGCCGGCGCCACGGAGAGAGAAGAAGCATAACACAAGCACGAGTCAAAAACAGGAGCCGCCTAGGGCCGCTCAAAGACTATCTTGATGGGGCCAAGCAGGTTCGTGGGGACAATGAGCGTTTTCGGCATCCCGATAGCGGGTCATCGGACAGGTCCCTGAAGGCCCAGTTGGCGTGTTTTTTTTTTGGGTGTTTTTTGGGGGGCCTCTAGAGCCAAGTATTGATTTAATCATTGTGGTTTAGCTGACGCGGCAATTCGAAGCACTCGGCGGGCAGAGAAGGATGAGAGAGAGAGAGAGAGAGAGAGAGGCTCCGATTTACGCAGCTAGACGAGAGCTTCTCTGAGGCCCGTGCGCATTCTCGCGCCCGTTGCTCGTTTGAGGGGTAGAATCGAAGCTCATGACAACTCGGATTTTAATCCGCCATGGCTCTCTATTGTTTATTGTTGAGCCTTGACTCTGGGGCGGGGCCATGGCAAAGGGGTTCCCAAGTATTCGGGATCAAGACTCTCTGTAACACTGGCGGTGGAATTGATCATCATCAAACCAGAACGACACCGAGATCATGCTGTGCCGAGCAACATCGCCTGTCTCGTCGGGTTTGGATATTACCGGTACCTAGACGAAGCCCCCCGGTAGCCTCAAAAGTCTAGCGCGTTTATGGACCAGCTTCGGCTCCATTGGGCGGCACGTACCTCCAGACTGCAACGGCAGACGCAACGTTGTTTTTCTTTTAGCGGCTCTGTCACTTCAAACGCGTCCCGAACAGGCATGGCACTTGGCCCCATGAGAGCAGGGTTACTAGAACGAGGGGACCTTCAGTTGGTGTGCTGGCTGAATGCGGTTGAGCAGGGCTGGGCAACTCTTGACTATCAGGAACTAGGGATTAAGAAGTGATGAGGCCATCGCATCACATCGGACAGGTGGTGGTGATGATGGTGGTTCGTGTCCATGCCTCTTGGGCTTGGGGGGGGGGGCAAACTAAGGCTCTCCCAGTCCCAGCAAAACCTTGTTGGGATGTGAGAGTTATGTTGTTGCCGGGGTCCCCTCAGACTCAGGATCTTTTGCTTTGCCAGGCTCCATTCAATTTGCCTTAGCTTCGTCTCTTGAGCACACGGTACTTGTCCAACCCCTGCGCGTCTCCCGCCTTGTCTCGCCTGGTTCAGTCTCTGAGATGCAGAAGCGCGCTACCGACTCAGTGCCGAGGTTCCACTGCTCCCCCCACTGTTTGCCCCCCGGTACATCTAGACAAGAGGAGCAGCCTTTTTTTTTTCTTTCCTATTTTTTTTTTTGGCTGAATCATTTGGATTTGGGTACCCTCAACCAAGACGCAATCCAAGCTAGTAACTTGACCCTGTCTCTACAGAACTCATTCATCTCTTGACTCTCGATATTGCCCCTGCAAACGTCTCAGGGGGTGCTTGCTCTTCTCGTCGTTGAAGTTAGATGATATGGCGTCTCTAAGAAAAGGCGCCAGTCCACCCGCAAAGTCGCCGAGACATGCAAACGGAACGCTTTATCTGGTTCTTTAGCTTTCCCGGAACGCCATGTTTCCAGTCCAAAATGGCTACGTACAGCACATATGGGATTCCAATGATTGCCATTCTTTTGCTGGGCAACTACCGCGGCGCTGTAATAGCAGTAATTATTCTATCTTGCATATGAACGACCTGTGCCCCACACCCTCTCGCCCATTTTGTCAATGGCGACGGCGACGTCCCTGCAATGCATGCGTTTATCTACCGTTGACGCTTTCTTACATCCATTGATGCCCATTGTATACATTTATTGCTTGGCGCACTGGCTGTTGATGCGGTTGGCTCAGTTTATTATGCCTACTGGCACGGAGTCATCCGCGTCATACCATACGTACCCTGACTTCTGCTAGTCCAGCCAGCGTCTTATGTGTTTTCCGCGGACTCGAGAGTCCACTGCTGCCACAGTATACTGTAGTGCTGCTAGGTGTTACTAATGATGCCGTGGTGGCGCAGATTGGCCCCTTTTCCGTTCTGCTTGGTCTCTCGGACTGCATCCGGACTTCTCATCAAGCGCCGGCCGAAAGCTGGGAGGGATGAGGGGAGAGAAGAGAAGACTTTGCGTCATGAAGCATGATGGGTTCAAGTTGGATTGACCCTTGGAATCCTGCTTGGCAGGCAGGGAACCAAACGCCAACCTCTCTTTGTTTGTGACGAGCCAGAGAGGGTTGCGGCGGGGTGATAAGGTATGCCTGCAGCGTCATCGATCCGCCAGGCTAGGAGCATTGGCTCCCAGCACAGGGCAAGGCTGTTTTTGTTGTCTGCACTTTGTTGTTGCTGTGCTATTTTGAGCAACACGCATGTCCTTCGTCGCTTATTCACTTGCAAGCATTGCATCACACGCGGTTATGTGCTTCCGGCGGTCATCGCACAACAACAACAACAACATCAATAATAGCGATGTCTTCTATGAACCTGATCCGACCCACTCAACAAGTACAGAGTTTCCTTAGCGTTCATCACATAGTTTCAAGGGCGCACAGGTTTAATACTTTATTGCAGCATTCGACGTTGCTGTGGATATCTTTACATACGATACATCTGCTTTGTGGCCTCCCAAGGCCCACCGTCTCGAGACATTGTATCTCCACGACGGGGTATCACAGGGCAGCAGGGAGAGACAAGAAGAGAAGGTTGTTCAATATGATGTGACGTAGATGGCATAGGGCTTGGGGTGCCTGTTTGTATTGCTGTCTCTTATTTGTGTCTTGAGACAATCTGACAGTAAATCCGGCAACCGAGTCTTTTATGGATATATTCCTGGCCTTCGTGGTCTAGGGTATGCTGTATATCGCCATTGGCGATATTGACTATGGCTGCCAATCAATATCTTCA
This sequence comes from Fusarium continuum, assembly GCA_013184455.1. Lineage (NCBI taxonomy): Eukaryota > Fungi > Ascomycota > Sordariomycetes > Hypocreales > Nectriaceae > Fusarium > Fusarium continuum. The sequence goes on from JABCKB010000307.1 coordinate 3,081, forward strand.
CATTATGGCTCACGGATATTGCATTAGTCCTTTTATCCGTTGACGAGGGATAGCCTTGCAGCGAGGAATTCTGAAACGAAGGTCCATCGTTCAGACTTTGGATCCTAACCCTAGACCACCAGGAACACCAACTTTGAGGCGTCCCTTGAACCGTGCCCGCGCAAGAAGCACCCTCGCAGCAATTGTCAGGACGTGCATCGCCGCCCACAGTGACAGAATAGATCCCGCCTCATATTTAACTGCCGTGCACTCAGCCCCTCTCCTTCATTTATCCCAGAGTGTTTTCCATTCTAGACGACGAAAAGAGATTAAAGACCAAGACAAGTTCACTACCCTATTCCCAACTCAAAAGTTCCAATCCGAATGTCTCGGCCTCTTCAAAATCATACCATCCACATAGACAAAGCTTCAGTCGAGAATGGGCTGACGCGAAAAGCCATTGAAGCCAAATGTTATGGTAGCATCGCGTATTTATAGTTCCGCCAAAAGAGCACACAGTTATGGGTTCGCCAGAAACAAGGCTTGCAAAAGGACCATAAAGACGTGAGAACCCCTAAGCGATGTTACGGACACTGTGCCTAAAGCGCATGAGAAACTATCACCACTTAGATTAAGCTACTGTAGGTCAACTGAGTATCATAACATCTCAGTTAATGCTGGACAGCCTCTTCTATCTAGCCACAGCGCCATCGACCAAATCATCAACTAAAGCCACCAAATAACCATCTCGAACCCCAAATAACTCAAGTCCCTCCTTCCATTCCCTTCATGGTAACGAAGCTATCAAGAGGTAGGCAGGCATAATGCCTCTCGTCCTCCAATAGTCTTGGGGGCGGAGGCTGCTCTGAAGAAGGTAATGTACAGCGAAAAGAGACGGTTGCAAGCACCGTCTCTACAAACAAAAGCATCTATGCACGGATGTTGAAGAAATAGAATAGACAGGTAGACATTAACCGACGGGTCATGACCTCATGAAGTGGAAAAGATAAGAAGAAGGAAAAAAAAAGAGTGAGGCAGCGGGACAGCAAGGCTTCATGAGATCGAAATGAAATAGTTGCTGTTGGGATGCCCTCTCCAGGATCCAGCCGAAGTAGGGATATAGTTTCAAGCCGAAGCTCTTGAACAATGCGTCCTCGAAATTACGAGTACGCCCTTGATGTGCTCGCGCTGGGATCTCAGCATTAGATCCCCATTTTCGAAAATAGCAGTGGACTTCCGTGGTCCGAAAATACTCCCATACACCTTTCCAAAACGCCAAATGTGTCAAAGCAGACATGTATGCAGCTTGCTAAAACGATGATATTCCTCAGAAATCAAGAACCCTGGTTTTGTGCTTTTTTAATTTTTTTATAGTTTAGACACGTGGTGGTGCACCACCTCTGCCGTGACCAAGAGACTCAAGGAGCTCGTGAGGCGGGATGTGTCGCATTCCGCTGCCTCGATCATACATGGACGTAGGCGCAGGGGCGTAACCCTCGCGCTTCTTGCGGATGCGGTCGAGGATGATACCACACAGGACGAGAAGAAGCATCAGGCCAAGTGCAATAGCAAGGCCGATGAGGACAACAAAGCCTAGAGCCATGTGCTTTTCTACACGCAGAGTTAGTACAGTTCACTTGAAAAAATATAGCAGGGGAAAACTCACCTTCTGTGAAGAAGCTGTCCTTCTGAGAAAAGATACCGGCGATGGTGCCTGGACCATCACCAGCCTTCATCGTCATCGCGTAGGGTTGATAAGTCGTGCCGTTAAAAATGGCTGCCGAGGCCACTCCAAACTCGGGGATGTCGATAGAGCCCGTCAACATTAATATCTGGTTCCTGTCTAGCAAGTCGGCATCTCCGTGATCCTCAGTCACAGAAAAGATTTGGAGGCCACGGATGATCGTGTCTGAAGACAAGGAGGGTTTGACGGTATGCCACTCCTCACCATCGTACTTCATGATAAAGACTGAATTGTCCTCGAGCGAAGTACCGGCCACCCAAAGCTGGTCATAGTCACTGGATCCGGGCGAGATAACCGCAACAGGACCCGGGATGTCGTCAGAACCAGGGAAGTTGGACCAGGACTCTGAGTTGGCGTTCCAACTGGCGAGGAAACGTTGATCAGATTCGTTGCCACGGAGATCACCACCGACAACCAACTGGTTCTTGCTCAACCATAGCAGGCTGTAGACGGTACCCTCGAGCTCACTGCCTGGACGGCTCCACTGGCCGGAGTTAACGTTGTAAGTACAGAGGCCTGGACAGTCCAGGGCACCAGCTGTGTCAAATGAGCCGCCAACAAAAATGTCCCCAGAATCGCCAGGGCGGACGGCAATGGCCGCGACAGTACCGTTGGCCCCCGATACAGAAGGTGGCTGTGAGTTGAAGGACTTCGATTCCAGATCATAAGAGATAAGGCCACGGATATCCGTTTCGTCAATGGTGCCGCTGATATCACCTCCCGCGAACAAGATGCCGTCACGAACGGCGAGAGCGACAAAAATCGAACCATTCCAAATGTCAGAGCCAAGCCCAGTCACGGTGTCGTCCTCTAGAAGGACAATGTTCTGTATTTCGTCACCCTTTGTCGACTCAGTCGTGAAATGACCAGCCAGGATGGTGATGTTGTAGTCGTTCTCATCGTAGAAGATACCGGTCACCACGCCAGTGATGTTCTTGTTGAACGAAGTAACGTCCCGGCGATTCAGTGTAGATGAGTTGGACGACGATGTTGAAGCTTGAATCTTAAGAGGGAACTGACCAAGCCCTTCATCCCCAAGTGTGGCTGCACCGCTTGTGCCAAGTTGTGCGGACGATAGGGCACCGGCATACAGAGAACCGCCATCCATAGGGATGTCAAGGATAGCAGATGTCAGTGAACCGCCAAAGGCAGGATAGTTGCCCTCGAGATTCTGCAGCCAGTTGCCCTGAGAAGCCACCCAGATGGCGAAGCCGTCGACTGAAACAGCATCATAATCATCGAAGGCGTTGCATGAAGTGAATTCACCGGTGAAAGCAATCACCAACTCAGGCTTATCCGCCGTGATATTTATTGTCAGTGGCACAGCATACTTGACAGGACCATCAAGACCAGCTCCCAGGGCACTCCATTTGTCCTCTTTGGTGTTGTAGACGGCGATGTTGTCCAGGCCAGTAACAGGTCCATTGTCGGTGTTTGAAAAGTCACCACCAACGTAGAGCTGAGTGTCGTTGAGAAACATGGCAAAGACCTCACCATTGAGACCACCGCCAGGCTCCTTGACATCATCGTTTTCGATAATAGCGAGGATGTTATCGTGATCCTTTGAAGTGAAGTTGCCGCCCACATAAGTAGTGTTATCGTCGGTAACTAGAACCGAAACCCCAGAGGCCCTATCGAAGCTGGCACCGAGTTTGTTAATGGGCGAATTCAACAGGCTTGAGGCGTTGACGACGGCTTGTTCAGGGTCAAAATCGAACAGGCCATTGAGACCCCCAGTAGAGTTAGTGAGAGTAAATTCAACCCTCTGAGCGACAATGGTAAGGCTATCGATTTCTTGTCCTGCAAGTGGACGAAGAGTGACCGAGGGCTTAAAAGAACCCGAGTTCTTTTCGATATATCCGAAATAGATCTGATCATACTTGTCAAAGTAATTGGTTTGGTATAGGGTCTTTGTGAAGTTGGTATCCTTATCATCATCGCCTGACATAACTCCAGTGACGTTAACACGACCTCTGGTCTCACAGGTTTCATCAGCTTGACAGCCTGGAGTGTAAATGTTGACAGAGTAGTTGCCAGATTCGTTGATGTTGGGGTAGAATGTAACAGAAACCGATTCGGGATCATAGTTGCCTTTAAGTTCAGCAGTCAGATATTCAGAACTGCTCTCCAGGGATGGAGAAACCTTCCAAGGGCCGGTGCGAGTAGCCGAAGCTGGGTACTGAGCTCCGCCGCATTTTGGTTCATTAAAGTCAGAAATAGCATATGCATAGATGTCGCTCTGAAACAGCTCGATACCTTCCAGACCACCTCCGCTGCCGTACCATTCGGAAACAGCAATGCGAAACCTATTCATGCCAACACGGTTGACAAAGTTAAAGTCCTGGTAGTCGCCATCGTCACGGAGTGGGCATTCGCTGGTGCAGGTAATATTGTTGCCGCTGACTGGGTCAACGTAGGTCAGGTTCATAATTCCGTTAATAGGATAAGCGACGAAGCGAAAGGTCTTGGTGCCACGGCCATCCTGCTGTGTGTTTCGAAGCCTGAGCTTAGTGGGCGCAAAACCGAAAGAGAAATCAGCTTCCCAATATCCAGGTGTGTCGTCTTGCAGTAGCCAAGGACTCGACGAAGTTCCGGGACAGACGATATCCTTAGGGTCAGTCCTCGAAGAGCCATTCTCGTCGGTAATGTTTGCTGTCGAAAGGTTGATAACCTGGCTGGTTGATTCGCTGGGTGCGCTTGAGTTTCCTAGACCTGTGAAGGTACCGCCGAAAATAATGTGCCCGTTAGAAGCTTTTGTGATGGCTTTTACAGGACCATTGAAGCCAGCAAACGGTAAGTTTGTCCATCCATCTGTGCCAACCCAGGCGATCGCGTTGGTGGAGTTGGCACCCTTAAAATTACCGCCCACATAGACCGTGTCTCGTTCCTGGTCGCAGTATAGAGCGTTGACCTCACCCTCAATCCCAGTCAGAGGAGTGATTTCTGTTGTGTTTGGATTGAAGAGTGCAACCGCCTTCGACTGTGTACCGTCTAAACTCGTGAAATTACCGCCTATTACCACTCCCTGCATTTCTCCGTTACTGAGCTGGAACGAGCACATGGCCCTAATCGAGGCATCGCTGGACACTATCGAAGCGAAAGCGCCGTTGGGAATTTGAGCCAGAAGCGACTCGCTGCCGTTGGCGCTGCGAGGGCTCTCGTTCTGACCTTCATACTCGTAAAGTGAAATTCCATCATAATCTCCAACTATGCCGATCCTGCCCAAGTTTGAAAAGTCTAGGTTTGGGGACGGTACTGAATTGAATGTAATGGCTTGCGCGAAAGAAGGCGCCAGAGCTGCTAAAGCTACAAGACTGGAACACATAACGGGGCCTAGGCTGTGGCTTTGGCGCGCCGATGGGCCACGCCGTTGAAAAGATAATCGCATAACTATCGGTTGTCGCTGAATATCGAAATGATCGGTCTCGTTATTGGGACTGCTATTTGCTCCCGCGAAGGGAAGTCGGATCTTATGAAAGTCGTCGAAGCTGACTTTGTTCGTGCATTCATCTCAGGATTCAAGAGTGGGCCATATCAAGGGGCGAAGAGCCGTGTGTCCTAACGGTTAAGAAAGCGGGAGCGATGCGGATTGGGCGCCCGCTATGAGAAATCGGCTGAGCGTAAGGCTTGAAAAAACAAACAAACAGGAAAATCTGACGGAGGCTATTCGTGTAATTTGTGGCAGTCGAAATCGTCGGTCGCAAAGTCGTCAACTGGGCGCTTGCTAAGTAAAAAATCGTGGTTTGCAGGATTCAAGTTGAGCGACAGGCGATGCTACTGCAGCACGTATGCAGGAAATTGCTAGCGATGGCGACGTCCGTTCTCTAAGCTTGCACTGGATTTCCAGAATCTCACCACTAGCCTGACTCGGTTAGACCCCTATTTCCACTGTAATGCGGTACCTGAAGCACCTGGCTTGCATGGATGTGGGATGACGACAAACAACCAAGCAACAACCGAAATGATAGCGTCGTAATGAAGAAAGGTAAAAGAAACAATGAAAATTGAGAATGAGAACCAAACGAACACCAATTGCACAAACGTAACAATCGAGAACCGTTATGTTATCAGGAAATATAGGTAGGGAGAAGAAAATCGTACCTTTTGGTTTGTAGAAGACGTACTGTGGTACGTATCGACATGTACTGTACTAGGGCGCCACCTTAATCAATTCAGCACCAATGAACTCGAGAGGATCAACCCAGAGTTTGATTATCGGCGAGCTTCGTCCTCGTATCAACAGATCTCGTCAGCGGCAATGATCTATTGAATAGATAATTGTGCGATTATTTGTTGTGCAGCGAGTCTCCGTGTTCTCTGTCGTGTCGGAAATGCGGGGTGACGAGGCTCCTCTAATTGCGTGTCTCCGAGGTACGCGTCTGCCAGGCAGGTATTCTAGTTGGGTGCTGGAAAAATGAGGGACAGATATCGTGTCTCCAGGTCGACAGCGGTTGGAATGTAGAATTAGGTTGTACAAGATGGTTGGGGGGTTTCGGGTCGCTGCAGTGGGCGGTAGAGAATCGAGATGGGAAAAGAAAAAAGAGGCGGTATTAATGAATGCGAATACCGCGTATCAATTGAGGCAGGGCTTGTTTGTGCTGTTGAGAGTGTTGTCGAGTTGACGTAGGCGGTAGATTACGCATAACACACTGGCTGTGCTGAATTGAACTGGAAAATAGAAACAATAGAAAAGAAGAAGAGCATAGAGTAACGAGTGACAAGTTGCAAGGCAAAGACAAGGTAAGAATTCCCTCTTCTCAAAGTTCTTAAATGATTCTCGCGGAGGATGAGGTGAGAATTAGGAGAGAGAGGCAAGAGTTGATTCCCTGACGAGGTTCGCTAAGGTCGGCTTGGTTTGTCCAGGGGAAGAGTGAAGTGGAGCTTCCGTTTGTCCCGCCGCAAGCTTGCCAGGAAACCACCAAGGATTGGATGGGAGCACTTGCCGATTGTATAACTTCCCTTACACAATATTCATAAATTCACTAACTACGCGTTCGCCTGTGCTGTACATCATAAAATTGAGCTCCAGCTAGTGTTCACCGCTGGATGATTTCCACCATTTACTGACCATTTATCTCTGCCCGTTAAACTAATACCCATCCAGGTCGTGGCTTGTGAGATGCCATGGCTGGGGTCTAGACGACTAAAGCTTTATCACTAGGTTCATTGCTCTATAATTTTTGATGTCACGTCGCGCTAAACTCAGGAGGTTGGAGGACAAAGCAGGGGGTTCTCGACTGCGAAAGACTTCGCGAGTTGCAATCTTGATCAAGTCCTTTACTTGTGAATTTGTAAGTATGGACAGAGTACGGAGTAAAGGGGTTCAATAGATATTCATGTGTTTGAATAACAACATTATAACTGTAACACGTGACATAAGTTATGCTCACGAGCATCAAGAAAAGATATGTACTTATCATATACAGTTTGGAGAACAAAATACTACCTAGGTACTCACATCTAGGTACCTGTTCGTGATTTTCTTGGCTCACGTTTTGCACCACCAATACAAAGCTATCTGAAACCGCTTGATATCGTGCTGGCAAGCCCCTGCTTGCTTTTGTCGCAGAAACCGCCTCTAGCTCCGGCTTGTATTAAAGCCCGCCAACGCGTCAGACCTCGATTGACTCAGAACTAACTACAGAGTACCCAAGCTGCCAGGCACAATTGTCACATCCATGCTGAATGCCAGTCTGGATCAATGCAAAGACATGTAATCCCTATTTCTAGGCTAACGTAGGCCTATTGATTTGTCCTTGCAGAGTCTGCTTGAGCTAAGCCTTACCGTTAGTTCTGACAGCATGATGAGTGTGTGCAATGCTCAAAATAGAATCACAAAAATCTCATGATGATATCCAATGCAGATACCTTGCTGTCTGAGGCAGCCTTGGTTTTCGAAACTCTCTGCTCGTTCTTGATTCATGCTGGAATATCTCTACGATGCAACCCAAACCAAACCATAGTTTTAGATTATTCGTCACTAAAAACTCGGCTTCTTAAACACCCGTCTTTTCAGATCCAGCCCACTTTGTCTTGTAAGCTCTTGGGCTCTCGAAATCTTTGGCCTTGCCAGACCATATTCCCTTTCGTTTCCGCTTAGCTTTCGCTTCGGCATTTTCATAGATCTTTTGTCTCCCGCCAAACTCTGCACCCTGCTTTGCTTCATACGTCGTTGCCATGCCGGCCTTGATCATCTCTAGGCCCACGTCCCTTCGAAGCAGCCACCGTCTCGTATACACTGTTGCGATAATTCGATCGTATTGGTCACGCCTGTAGACATATGCTCGAACGTTGCGTTTGAGGAGGTAGGTCCGTAGCCACGCGAGAGCTTCGGCTGAAAATGGTTGTGCTGGCCGTCCGAAGTGGGCGCATTCTGGAGCGTCGACACCTGCGATGCGAATCGAGATCTATCAACAGCCTTGTAAGTATAGAGACGTAAGCAGTCTGCAACTGCGAACACACCGTTCGGTCTTTCAACTCTTTGCGAGTTTCGGGAACCTTTCTCAACCAACCCCAGCCCAAAGCTCGACCGCCAGGTGTGTGGAAGAGATGGAAGTTGTCGCCATCGCCAACGCTGGTAACTCGACCAAAAAGACTTCGGTTGCGGAAGAAATTAGGGCGCACATATGCTGATCCAGGTATTCGGCGAAGATAGTTTGCGTAAAGCTGCAGAGCTGCCATGCCAGCGAGCGGGAACACCACTATCGGCGCCCATTCTTTCGCTGCACCGAAAGGATCTGATACAAGACGGCTTAATGTATCCGCCCATGATATCGGCCGCCGTTTCTCCTCGTTTTCCTTGTCGAGATTTTGTGATCCGAGCGGCCATACCATTGTTGTAGCGACCCAAGGGCCGTCGTTTCTAGTGTTGTATCAAAAAAGATCGGCATGTATTGGCATGGGCATGATTAATACACAAGTACAAAAAGATAGGACCTTTGAAGCTCGGCCGCCCACCGCTAATTGGGTGCCTAAGGCGAATAGCAAGTCCATTTTCTAGGTCGGGTGCCAACAGTTAAAATATGACTATACTTCTCAGCCTCTAGTTGACTTTAACACTTTTTCATTAATTTGTTCCTCATTGATATGAGTGATCAGTTTATGGGTTTATGTATCATTCGCTCAGCTATCATCTACCCGCGCCTACCCGCCCTATCTATAGGCTCGACAACGACGGGACTGAACCAAACTTCATTGTTTAAAGTTGACGCATAAATACTCTTTCTGTGCCAAACTCTAGTTTCCTTGTACCTTGAAAGTTCTGCCGCTGGCAGTCTTTCTCTCCTTCTCCTCGTTCTCGGGCCTGGCGCGGCGCAGTACTGGATAATGTTAGCTCTGCAATTGAGCCGCTTTACTAAATGGAACTTACCTTGGAGAAAGTCGGCGGTTCGCTTTCGCATACGCGAATGGATGTAAGCTTTTGAAGCCTTGATATGGTAATGGAAGTAGTCACGGAAGGTCTGAATATGAGAGATGACATCGGTCATGCGCTGAGGTGTGAGATGACGGGGGAAGAGGACTGCGATTCGATTAGTTGATGCCATTGATTGTAGTGACTTGATGTGAACGAACCAAAGGTCACATAGCCGATATCGCCAGACCCAGAGTTCTGGACGCCTGGGACGCCCTGCAACTCGAGAGGAGGATCGTTCCTGAATAGAACCTGGGGAGCATTCTGAATTGCTCTCCTTCGGGCATCGACGAACTCTTGGATAAACACCTTGCCAAACACTCGGTCGGTCTCTTCGCGGAAGACGGTGCTGAAGATTACGGTAACTCGGTCGTGGCTGGCTTTTACGTAGATGGCCTCTTCTTCTCGGTAGTGGATTGCCTTAACCTCGCCTCCTTCTCGGATGCCCTGAGGAGCCTCTTCAGACGTAAACTTGGACGCTTCCTCCTTCAACGCATAATGCTCCTTGTAAGCTTGCTCGAATGGCGCAGCCATGGCGTTGCGCTTCAGGAGAGCGAACTTCAGGGCTAGCTCGTTACGTTCCTCTGGTCATTGGTTAGCAATGAAAACCGCAGGATCATCGAGAAGAGGGATATCTCTACCCTTTGACTCTGGGAGGTTCTCCAAGTCCACGAGAACGGAGAAGTCGTAGCCCGGCTCAACCGGAGCTACATAGTCGCCATACTCTCGCTGAAGAACCTCCTCAGCCCCGTACTTGACTAGATCGGGGAAGCATCGTATTTGGATTGAAAGAAGAATTTGGGTCTTGGACTCGGGAGTCGAGATATGGAACGTAACGCCGTCAAAGTCGCTGACCGTCTGGTCAATGGAAGCGGGAGGGGCACTGACGTACGATCTATTAGCTCTTGATACGAGATATTTGGACATGCGTAATCTTACCCGGAGAACCTCTCAGTCAACACTGACTGGATCAGAACGTTTTGATAGTCTAGTAGAAGCATCTTGTGGGTTGGCTTGTATGCGCTCCCCTTATTCTCGTCGTTACTGGGAGCTTACCTTAGGTAGCATGGCACAGTAGGTGACGCCTGGTAGTGGGGCCTACGTGGTGAGCCTCGAGCTCCAAGCCCACGTGACGAAAAGCTCCCGAGTGGAGCCAGTGAACAAGGTTGTTATCGATAAGAAAATTTCCCATCTCGTTCCTCTTGCGGCGTGGAGGAAAGATTCTGGGATCTTTTGTAAGAGACAAAACTGAAGAAGGGGCAATTCTGGTCGCAACTTGGCAAACATGGTCAAGTCATACTTGTAAGTTGATCAGAATAGAATAGCGATTCAACCTAACCCATTTTCGCACAGAAAATACGAGCATGGCAAGTCCTTTGGCGTAGTCGCCTCGGCTACTTCGAATCTAGTATGGTCCTCCAAAGATCGAACGGGAACCGGCGCAGGACAGGCGATCGTCGCAGCGAACGAGGAGGTTCTCTGCTGGGATATAAAGAAGGGTGAACTCCTGAGTCGCTGGAGAGACGAACGATGCACGGTGCCTGTAACCGCGATTGCGCAAAGCAAATCCGACAAGGACGTCTTCGCCGTAGGATATGAGGATGGCAGCATTCGACTATGGGACAGCAAGATCTCCTCCGTCATCCTTAACTTTAATGGCCACAGGTCGGCAATAACCAAACTCGTATTCGACAAGTCCGGTGTCAGACTCGCCAGCGGCTCAAAGGATACGGACATTATCATTTGGGATCTCGTTGCAGAAGTAGGCCAGTTCAAGCTGCGCGGGCATAAGGACCAGGTGACTGGTCTTCAATTTGTTGAACCTGAGCCCAAAGTCCAGGGTGAAGATGGCACGCAGGCCATGGCTCTCGATGGTGAAGGCACACACGATGGTTTTCTCCTGACGACTGGTAAAGACTCTCTTATCAAGCTCTGGGATTTATCCTCAAGGCACTGCGTAGAGACTCACATCTCGCAAACCAACGGCGAGTGTTGGGCTCTCGGTTTGTCACCAGACTACAGTGGGTGTGTCACGGCCGGAAACGACGGTGAGATTAAGGTCTGGTCATTGGATGCTGACGGCCTTGCACTGAGTGCCCGTCAGATTGACACACCTGCTGCGGCCCAATTCCTTCAGGACCGCGGCACACTGCACCGACAAAGCAAGGACAGGGCAACTGAAGTTATATTCCACCCAAAGAAAGATTACTTTGCGGTCCACGGCTCAGAAAAGGCAGTGGATGTTTGGCGAATACGATCCGAGGCCGAAATAAAAAAGGCACTGGCCCGTAAGCGAAGAAGACGGCGTGAGAAGGCAAAGGATGGCAAGGCCGCTGAGGAGGAAGCCAATGGAGAAGAGCAGCCGGACGTCTCGAAGGCCGAGATCAGCGATGTCTTTGTCCAATATGTCATTGTGCGAACAGGAGGCAAGGTCCGCTCAGTCGATTGGGCCCTTCCTAGCGGACAGAAAGATCTTCACCTCTTGGTAGGAACCACGAATAACCTCCTCGAATACTATAGCCTACCATCCAAAGAGAAGAGCGAAAAGTCAAAAAAGGATGACGTCCCCGATTATACTAGGGCCCTGTCTGTCGAATTGCCTGGTCACCGAACAGATATTCGAGCCCTGTCACTGAGCTCAGACGACAAGATGCTGGCGTCGGCATCTAATGGTAGCTTGAAGATCTGGAACATCAAGACACAGAACTGTATCCGCACATTCGAGTGTGGCTATGCACTCTGCTGTTCTTTCCTGCCAGGAGACAAGGTGGTCGTGGTTGGTACCAAGAGCGGCGAACTGCAACTGTTTGATGTGGCTTCCGCTGCACTCCTCGACAGCGTCGATGCGCATGAGGGAGCTATCTGGTCTCTCAACGTCCATCCTGATGGCCAGTCCGTTGTCTCCGGAAGTGCTGATAAGACAGCCAAGTTCTGGGATTTTAAGATTGTACAGGAGGAGGTGCTGGGTACAAGGAGAACAACACCAAAGCTCAAGCTGCATCAGTCAAGGACATTGAAGGTCTCTGACGATATCCTCAGCCTCAGGTTCTCACCAGATGCAAGGCTTTTGGCTGTCGCGCTCCTGGATAATACAGTCAAGGTCTTCTTTGTCGACTCCCTCAAACTCTACCTCAACCTCTATGGCCATAAGCTCCCCGTCCTCAGCATGGATATCTCATTTGACAGCAAGTTGATTGTGACAAGTTCAGCCGACAAGAACATCAGGATATGGGGTCTTGATTTCGGTGACTGTCATAAGGCCCTCTTTGGACACCAGGACAGTATCCTTCAGATCGCATTTGTGCCACACAATAATGATGGCAACGGCCACCAATTCTTCAGCAGCAGCAAGGACCGCACGATTCGGTACTGGGACGGTGACAAGTTTGAGCAGATCCAGAGGCTAGACGGCCATCACGGCGAGGTATGGGCTATTGCCGTCTCTCACAGCGGCAACCTCCTGGTCAGTGCCGGCCACGACAAGAGCATCCGAGTCTGGGACGAAACTGAGGAGCAAATTTTTCTTGAGGAAGAGCGCGAGAAGGAGATCGAGGAGTTGTATGAGAGCACACTTACCACATCTCTGGAACGAGATCCAGACGCTCAGGATGAGAACAATGAGGTCGGTGCGGCGAGCAAGCAGACCACAGAGACTCTCATGGCTGGTGAACGGATAGCAGAAGCGCTTGAGATGGGCATGGCTGATCTCAACCTCATCAGGGAGTACGAGGAAGCCAAACTCACAAACCCACATGCGCAACCCCCTCAGCGTAACCCCGTCTTCCTCGCTCTTGGCAACATCACTGCTGAAGCTTACGTCCTCTCGGTCTTGCAGAAGATCAAAGCCTCCGCACTGCACGACGCGCTCCTGGTGCTCCCCTTCGCTTCTGTCCCCATCCTCTTCACTTTCCTCAACATCTTTGCCATGCGGTCTATGAACTTGCCCCTGACGTGCCGCATTCTCTTCTTCATGCTCAAGACGCACCACAAGCAGATCGTCGCCAGCCGCACCATGAAGGCTATGCTTGACGGCATCCGCATTAACCTCCGCACTTCGCTCAAGCGCCAGAAGGACGAGATGGGTGTCAATATTGCCGCCCTCAAGGTCGTGGGCATGCAGATCCGCGATAAGAGCATCAAGGCCTACGTAGATGAGAACTGGGAGGAGGAGAACGACGAGAGGAATGCCAAGAAGAGGGCGTTTGTTCACGTTGCTTAATGTAGACGATTTCATGTAGAGAAGGGCAAAAGGCATAGATTTCAAAGTACTATATCCCCGCTGTTAGCGGTTTTCCATAACGCCAACTTTCAAAAGAAAGATTTTACCTACCTATCTAGAGTGACCCAAGCGACACTTGTCCAATCACTCTATTTGATGCCACTTGGCGAGCGTCAATCTAAGAAACATGCATATCAAGCAGCCGTTCCTGACAGCGAGAAGATGTCCAGCATCTTACATCTGGTATCAGTAACCCGAATTACCTTATTCTTCCATCTCCGCATCCCCGTTTCCATCATTGACTGGGTTGTTGTCATCGGGCTGGTCGCCTTCCTCGACGTCTTCATTCGGAATCGGAGGCAAAGGCCAACCCCTGAACAAGTTGCCGAGGCTTCCCGGTCGAAGATTCTCCTCGCGCTCTATCACCCTATTCAGTGTCAGCATGATAGCTACACCCCCTGCATTCTGTAATCCCGCTCTGACTATTTCCACATTGTTTGCAAAGCGGTGTAGTCCAGGAGGGAGATTTTGGTGCTGCCTAGTGTATGAGAAATGCACGCTCTCGTTGTCCGAATTTATGCCAAGTGTAGCGAGATCTGCGTTGCAGTATGGGCATGCCTGCTTCTGGGCGATGGTCAGGCCCTTAAAGCAACGGGAATGAATGAATTGCTGGCAGCAGGTGAGCTGCAAGACAGCGAGATGTGGAGGAACATGGTTATCGATTGATGTGTCAAAATCGTCGCCGCAGATGGAGCAGTTTCGGTCTTCCTCATGACCGGTCTGGAGGATATCTGCGCCATGAATCCTCAACCTTGCAGCGACGCCCTCGGCTACCTTTTGCCTGCCCAGAATGTTTTGATAGGTCACGAGACGATTGCGCTTCATCACCTCGAAAAGCTCGTCTTGGTGGCGAACGGCAATATCCTTCTTGGCTAACCTGCCGTGGTTATGATGAAGCGTGTCCATGTAACCCGACAGCATAGCTAGAGATGTACTTGCGGGAAGATTGCAAAAGAAGTTTGCAGTAGCGGGATTGTTTTCATCTAGACCTGGGGCGAGGGCAGTCAGAATGACTTTCATTAGCGAATCAGCGAACTTGTCCGTGATGCCAGGATCAACGGCAGCGTAGCGGGCGAGCATCACGCACACCACCTCACGCCTCCGAAGATTGAGGCGCCACTCAGCCAAATCCTCGATCCTAGCGGTATACTCAGTTGCATTGTCCGGGTTGAAGTCAAGACGGCCGAGAGCCGTGAGCTGCTCGCCAATACGTGCCATCATGCGGTCGTGCCTTTGTGTCACCTGTAGATCCATGTTGAGTTCCAACTGGTTGGGGATGTTGGCGTAGCGCTCATTCTTCCATTCCTGAAGCCTCAGGTCCGCAAAGGCAGCCGTGAACCATCGATGTGCTTCTCTGACTCTCACGACGTGACCCTCATGGTTGCGAGCCGCACGCGACAGATTGTGAGCCACGGGGTTAGTGGTACAAGCACAGTCGACTAGACACTCCGGGTGACCAACTCGATCGGGATGATCACGACGAATATGGTTTGAGTTTTGGGTACAGTAGTGGCCACGCATGTATGTGTTCCAGATTCGGGAATCCAGGGGCTGTCCATCCAGCTCACACAAGAAAAATGCGCGTAGATGTAGCATCAATTCGCCTACATATGCGTAGGTGGGTGCCATCTTGTCCCGATCGTCTACGTCAAAATCTGGCTCCTCAGTGTGAACATGAAAAGGAGCGGCAGACATGACAGAAGGGTGGTCTTGAGTGCATTCAGGACAAGGGATGCTGTAGAGCTCGGTTCGAATCTCGAGAGGGCGTACCTGGCACTGCGTTACTTGCACTCGGGCGCAACGAATCCAGTATTCCATCTTGTGGCGTATGTGATAGTAGCCTTTATATCCCACATGCTGCTGTCCCTTTTCTTCGGGGGGTACCGGCTCAAGATTCTGCCAGTGAATCCATGGCTTGAGCGGGTTCGCAGGGTGTGGTTTTGGGACGCATTGTGGTAGAGGATCAGAAGCCACCACGGGGCAGTAGAACCACCGAGTGATTTTGATGCACATGTTGACGAATGCCTAGTTGATTTATGAAGATAATTTGCGAGTTTGCTGGCAAGTATGTGTCTGGGGGGGAGAGCAAGAAAGAAGTGGTTGAATTGACAATGCCCTTACTGCATCACTTGGCTCTTATATACATAGTTTGAGACCAGGATGAGGCTATACTTCGATCTATCAAAGAGCTTGTTCGGGGAACAATAGTTGGTGGTTCTCTTTATGCCCTTTCAACTGCGTTGGTGAACGCGAGGGCCAAGCTTCTTTGACTGTGAACTCGGTCGTGTCCAATTGGTAAAGAAACGAGTTCATTTGGAGAGAGACAAGAACTTGACCAAAGACATGGAACTGCTGTGATATTTCAGATAGCAATATGAGCATCAACATGATTAAGTCCGCGCTTGAGTACAATCACCACTGAGTAATTGAACAACTGCAAAGACTGCTGTGGGCAGAAGGACACAAGTCTTCCCTCGTGGTTGGACAACGACCGAGGAATTCTGGCTGGGAGTGTTGAAGATATTACAGGTGGGACTCGATTGTACTTGAACGGTTCTGATCATGATAAAAGAAACTCCTTTGTTATTCATGTCAGAGGAAGAATGAAGATGATCGAGTGATGGGTGTTGAAAGTAAAGAGTGGTGTATTAAGACACAGCGCTAGACCTAAAGCGATGAGACGTAGACGGAAGGCATCCCGACAGTATATGGACGAGCCATTGAATCGTGAGAATTCTTTGATTAGAATCTATTTTGGTCATATAGGAACCTTTCTTGCTTGAATCCAACTGCGAAGTAATTATTTACCCTGATCATTATTCCTTTCCCCCAAAGATGCCCCGCGACTCCAGCTTTAGGTACCGGGGCTCATCTCCGAAGCTTTCCCATCGGGGGGCAGTTCCGAAGTCGCCTGGGTTAGTAGGTTCAAGCACGGCCAACTACCTAAGGTACCTAGCTGCTAGAGGTATTTCACCATCGAACCAGTGAATGAGACTTTATTGCTGTATTGTTACGTTGATTTCTTGTATATCTACCAGTTCAGAACATCCTCTCAAAATCTCTCTTCAACATGTTTGCTCTCAGGCGCACAATGGCCAACCTAGCGCCCCAAGCTTCGTCGAGTCTCAAACAGGCCGGCAAGGTCGTCTGCATTGGCCGCAACTTTGCGTATGACATCCTATATCCGATGCCTGTGCAACAACATACTGACAATTGCCCCCCAGGGAGCACATTACTGAGCTGAACAACACCAAGCCCAAGCAGCCCTTCTTCTTCCTCAAGCCTACCTCCTCCATTGTCCTCCCTGGCGAGGGCTCCGTCCTGAGGCCCAAGGGCATTGACTTACACTATGAGGTTGAGCTTGCCCTTGTCATTGGCAAGCTGACCCGCGATCTTCAAGCCTCTGACACTCAGGGTGCTCTGGACGCTATCAAGGGTACGTGATACCCCGCCATTTTGAAGGATCACTTAACAACCAACACTATACAGCTTACGCCATTGCCATTGACTTTACTGCCCGCAACGTCCAGAACGAGGCCAAGAAGAAGGGTCTCCCCTGGGACATTGCCAAGGGCTTCGACACTTTCCTACCTCTTAGCAACATCATCCCCAAGACTGCCATCAAGGACCCTCACAACGTCGAGCTCTTTCTCCAGCTCAACGGCAAGACCAAGCAGCAGGGCTCCACCAACCTCATGATCTACCAGATCCCCCGTATTCTGAGCGACATCTCCAAGGTCATGACCCTTCACCCCGGTGACATTGTCCTCACTGGCACGCCCGCTGGCGTTGGTCCTGCTGTGCCTGGTGATGTGGTCCGCGCTGGTGTGAGGGTTGACGGAAAGGAGCTGGAGGAGGGTGGTATTGAGATTTCCGTGGAGGAGTCACCTAGCTCTTACTCTTTTGCTGAGACTTAAAAAAGTCTTTTGAGTGAGATGTATTTATGAGAGGATTCAAAATTTCAAGTCTGTAGAATATCATGATTTGAGAGGCATTCTTTCTGCAACTGCCATTGAAACACCACCCGCTACCCAACTCCGCCCCTACCCTCGAGTCAATTTGACCTCTCCTTATATAGAGTACTGCTACATGTCGATGAAAATCACTCCAGGTTGGGATCCTGAATACTCCCGGGCTTCGGCGCTACATCAGCCAAAGTACCACACTTGGAACAGGTCCTCTTATCTTCATCACTCTTAAAGTCCTCGACAGCCGCCTTGATCTGGGAACCCAGATCCGTGCAGTGGAACGCAGCCTCATGAACAATCTCATCACAGCCACCGCAGTACCAGCGCATACGGTCGAGAGAGTCCTTGGGGCGGCGCTGCTCGAGGACTACTCCAACGGTGTTTGCGAAGCGGACGGGGTTATGCGGCGTGTTGCCGGGGAGTAGAAACATGTCGCCCTCGCGGATGATGATATCGCGGAATCTGCCCTCATCAACAACCTTGAGCATCATGGCGCCCTTGTACTGGTAGAACCATTCGGGCGTTTGGTTGATGTGATAGTCGGTACGGGCATTGGGGCCACCGACGATCTATAAAACCAGATTAACGATTTGACGCCTGCGTTGAAAGCATAGAGTGCGATTTACCATGACACTAAAGTCTTCATTGTAAACGCAGTAGTTGTTGATGGGTGGTTGCAGAAGGTGAGAGTTCTCCTCAAGCCTATTGCCTCATTTCGAGCTGGTCAGTTATTCTCAGTCTCGAGTTTCCTAGAATTTAGTAGTTGACTGACCACTTGGGCAGGTTGACTGGAGGCGCAAGCATGTTGACCTGGCTGTTGATTTAGTTACTTATGTATCCGACTCTGCAAGGGAACCAAAGTTTACGAATCGTGGATAGAAGAGAGATATGAAGGTCAGAGTTGAAAGCTTAAAGGTTGATAAGAATGAGGGGCGTCAAAGTGCCGATATTTTGCGTGTGAGTTGCGGATGTCACGGGAAAAGCTGACTGCAACTATGTATGGACTATGAACTTTTAGCTACATAGAGAGTCTAGTTGGCCGACACATTACAATATATACTAATAAGCATCCGCGATTCTGATTTCTCCAAGTTAGTGAATGACGGGATAGTTTTGGTTGCTCCCCGCCGTGAGCTGCCGGTGGTTGTACAGGGTCGGGAACACCCCAACCCGTCTGTAATGAAAGCTTAGACACCCTGTACCTGGACCACCATACATTTTGTGGCGTAAAGCTATGTACTCAATGTCGCGTCATTCCACCCTCCCATATCCGACACCCGCTCGCTCCCTGTTATCGATCGACCGACCTCTAGCCACCATCTACTACACCGTTGTCCGCCTGACCTTGCGCACGTTTGAGCTCGTTTCGATAGTCGACGAACGTTATATCAACCAACGGCGCTCTTTACCATCAGCAAATCTAACTCAAATCAATTCCTCACAGTTTCAACTCACGATAATGGACCACGCGCATATGGACCACAGCGGCATGGGCCACGGTGGAATGAACCATGGAGATATGGACCATGGAGGAGGAGGAGGAGGCATGAAGGACATGTGCAGCATGAACGTATGCCATCTCAACTCCATCTCTTGAGCAAGTATATACCTGCTAACACTGCATACGTAGATGCTCTTCACCTGGGATACCACCAACCTCTGCATCGTCTTCCGCCAATGGCACGTACGCTCAACAACCTCCCTCTTCTTTTCCCTCGTTGCCGTGATCCTCCTCGCCGTCGGCTACGAAGCTCTCCGCTCTCTCTCCCGCCGTTACGAAGAATCTCTCGATAGCCGCGTCCGCGCCGCCCCCAGTAAGCTTCCGTCCTCTACCACCCCCTTTCCAGACCGAATATACACCCATATTTCCTCTCAGAGGACCCCAAGAACGAAAACAGAATGTTGCTCTATATCGTATTTGCCTTGTCTGTACTACTCTTCGGGGGAAAATACGAAATCGTGCCGTTGCTAAGTCTTGCCGTGAGGTCTTGATGTTCCTGTTACTGAGTCGACTCCCATCCTTTCAGGGCAATCCCAGGGACAAGCCGGTCAGCGCGCCCACCTCATCAAGGCTGTCTTGTATGGTCTGCAGAACTTTTACGCCTTTATGCTCATGTAAGTAACCGCCTAGGTTTTAATCAATGCGAACGGATTGTTTTGACAAACTGCCAGGCTTGTTTTCATGACATATAATGGTTGGGTCATGATTTCTGTTTCGCTGGGCGCGTTCCTCGGATATCTGTTCTTTGGACAAAGAACTTCTGCTACAAAGGATAACGCTTGCCATTAAGGAGTTCAAACCTTGTAAGGAAACGGTGACGATAACAGTCAAGCGTTGACTCGGCGGCTTGGATCACTGCAGTTATAGAAAACAAAAACCTGCTGAACAGCCTATTCACTTACATCAGCTTAAAGCTAAAGAATTAATTCAACGTCTAAAAAGTAGCCGCCTGTGTTGAGAAGTTGTCCCAAACTTGGGATCCAAAGGTCTGTTCTTACTGCAGCTCTACATCTTTGCCGCCTCGCCAGGCTCGGTCTTCTTCTCCTCAGGTTTCTCCCCTAGCTCCCCCAAGCTATCCGCATACCCAATGATAGCCTCATCTCCAAAACTGTCATTGTGCTCAAACACAGGCTCCTGCGCATACGCGATCCTCGCCGCGTCCACGAGTATGCGCGCCGTCATTCCCCATACCTTAAACCTGCCATCCGGCTCCTCCTCCTTCTCTAGCTGCTCAACCAGGCGACTCTGCTCGCTGTCTCGCCGCGGCTTGGAGATGCTCTGATTGTTGACGGGGACGTAAAAGTTGTGCACCCGCCATGGGTGGTCCTTCCACGAGTTCCAGAATCCATCGTACCAGTGACCCTCAGGGAGTGCCTCGCCTGGTGCAGGAGGGAGGTCTTTCGCCTGGAGGAAGTTGTAGAACGGTGCGCTAAAGACGGCAGCGACTTCGCGAGCATCTAATCTAGGGATCATGGTCTCTTCCACATTAGGAGCAGGTTCTCCTGCTGTCCGCTGGTCTGAATGTAGAAACGCAACGCATGGTCTCACGACGAGATGTGTCCGGGCTAGAGAAGGGGGAAGGCAGCAGAGATGCTCGACACGGAAAGGTTTAGGGAGTTTAGAATCATCCATTGGAAGTCCAATTTCTTCCCAAGCTTCTCTTCGGGCGATCTGGACTATTGTATGCTGGGATTAGCATTGAGTGACAATACCTGGAACAATGTCTTACATGGTGTCTCCTCAGCATCATCCGCCTTGCCTCCCGGAAAGGCAGCGTGCCCAGAGAAGTTTCTCAGACTTGCAGCACGCATGGTAATAACCACACGCAAATCACCGCGGCGGTCAGCATACAAAAGTATCAAGACAGCCGCCCGTCTGCGAACCGGCAGACGGTCCCATAGCGGGAATGCAGGGGGCTTGTATGCGCGCAAGCGAGCAACAGCGGCCTTGCGAGATGTGATGTTGGTTAGCAATCTGCGGTATACATGTGAAGAGTCGGATAGCAGACGCATTGGAAAAGAAGAAGAAGAATGAGATATATAGATAATGGACAAGAAGTCTAAACTCACAGCTGACATTGCGTTCAAGGGCGACATGGTCAGAGAGTCATAATACAGCGACGCCTCTCCGTGGTTGATCAGCTCCTCCCTAGCAGCTTCGCGAATACCCTTCTGTAGCGCCTCAACAACGTCAGCGTCGGTAATGCTGTGGCTTTCAGTCTCTGGCGCTCTAGAGGTCTCGTTATTGATGGAGGCCCCTGTATCGTGGATCATGGTGGGTGATCAACGAGGCAGAAACTCTAAATCGCCCTGAGAGATACAAGCTCTACGTCGAACTCGTTGTTTCCCAGGTGATTTCTGCTCTTCTCTTCCTTATTCGGCCAATGTTAGTCCGAAAGTCGGATTTTTCGAGATAGAGGATATAAGGTACTACCGTACTACTGTAACTAGAGGCAGAGCCTCGGTCAGGAAGCGGCTCCGGCTCCGGATCTGGACTAATCTGGATCTGCGGGGGCGGGGGCTCAACAGTCGGTGTGGGACCGAGATGCAGAGATGCGTGTGGGATTTGTGAGATAAGATGAAAATTTTGAAAGAAAAACATCACATGTAAGTAAGAGGTTGACTTTCATAGCAAACCCAAGATAAAATTGGACACGAGTCAGCTTAGTACCCGGGTTGTCACAAGACATGACAGAGTTGCTGAACGACGCATCAAGCCAGCCTAATCACCATCTATCCCTGCAAAGAGATCGATCAAAACGTCACTTCCAATATATGTCTGATTCGAGTCTAATAAGTAGTTGCATTAATCAAAAACACATTTTTGGGGGAATCTTTTCAACATGACGCGCCGCGCTCAAATGCAATAATGAGCAATACCTTGTCTAGGCAATGCTCATTCCCATCATTATCACTCAACGTCCGACTTCCTCCTCTGGGATCATCTTGATCTGAGTCCTTAGCTGAGTTCTTCTCCTCTCACCCCTGGCGGCTTGAATCAACTTCGCACCGTCACGTGCGTTGGAGAGTAAATCCTTGACTTGTCCCCCTGTCTTTGATAGAGCTTTGTGATGCTGTGCTTGCTCCGAAAATTGCGGCATCGAACGAGGTATTCCTAGCTCTATCGAGGTGCGTTCCTCGCTTCTGCGTGTAAAGAAATCCTTGATAACCTCTCTCACGTTGCCATCATCTCCATCAAATTCGTCGTCGTCATCTGTATCAAACGTACTACGAGGTGGGGAGGTGACACTCGCAGCATCCGACGAGGGGGGGATTGAAGGTGAGTATGGCCCCTTTGTAGGGTGATTGGTGGCCGTCAGAGATGCCCGACTAGAGCTCGCTGACAGAGTCGAGTCCTTCTTTCGCGTGAACAACGACCGCGCCGAAACACTGAGGCGGCGACTAAGTGAATTGCGAGATCGTGCCTGGGAAGACGCGCCGCATATCGACTGTCGTTTGTCGTTATTGGCCAGTCTAGTGGCAATTCGATGATACTCATCAGCTGTCTCAAGGTCGCTGAAGTAACTGTAACACGACCCTGCTTGCCAATTGACATCCTCGTCAAACGGATCATCCAAATTAGGAACGGGTTCTAATGCTGCTGTCGTAGATGTCACGCTACTGAGGCGTCTCGCCTCAGCCACATGCAGTGAAACAGACCCTCTATAAGCTTTGGGTGATTCCGGAGCCGTATAGCTTTGACTGCTCAACACGCTGTCGCAATCTGGCTCCAGTGGGGGCATACTGCTGTCAGAAGATCTTGGCTGATAGTCTGCAAGCGGTGTAGGCTCATCATCGAATATGGGCTCGTCCAAGGATATGCTGTAGCCACTGGATGAATCGTCCTGGATCGATCCAGGCGAGATGGAAGGTGAATAGCTTGGTCGGGATGCAGGAGACGTCCAATCAGTACCAGGACCGATATCGTGACCGGTGATCTGCTGAATCTTTTGAGAGGATCGTCGTTCGCGCAAAGTGGTGGTGCCTGATATGCTCATACGTGATGCGCGTTGCCTTGTCAGAGCTTTGGGTACAACCTCCTGTGGTTGTTGGGGTAATGCCTTAGGGTCGTTTCCTGGCCCTGTGGTCTTCGGAAAAGCACTGAACCTAGGAGGTGGTTTTGCTTTTGATGAATTCCTTGACAGTGTTGTTGGAGGTAGCGGAAGGGGTCTATTGCGATAGAGATATGCATTTTGCGGCGGCAGCACGATTTCTATACTGCTCACTGAGCGTGTGCAACTTGACATGGTGCCTGGCAGTATGCACTTCTCAGTTGGTTCAGTCTTATCGGTCGTTGTATAAGTCGGCCAAGTCGGGATGTCGCAGGGTCAAGGCCCTGCATGTAGGATTTATCGGCTTGTAACCCCGACGTGCCAATGGCTGTTCCACGAGTGACAGCAGCTGAACTGCCAATCGAACCTTACGGAGGCGCACAGCTCCCTTTGTCCTGGTAATGAGTAAACTTCGAGTCGAGCCGCCACAAAGAACGCGCTATGCTTTCGGCGACAGGGCGCGAGATTGGTGTCGTTGACTTGAGTATCGCTGAAATCGCAGGACACACAAAAATCAAATGTCTAGAAGCGAGACAGAGGGAAAGTCTCGTTCCGCGTGGACTTGAGTCGTCAACTCCATCTTATGAGTTCGTCCAGGCAATTGTGAGTTTGAGCCGTCATAGTCCGGCGAAGAGACTAAGCCTATGGAATCTCAGCATCCGTCCATCTTCCTTCGGAGTCACCTGGGACTTAGCGGGTTGTGGCGGGAGGCTTGAGTCTAGGCTCGGTGAGTCGGGCTACAGATATTGGCCAAGCCCATGAGCAGCATTCCAGTTCTTCAAAGCGAAGCCAGACCGCCTACGCCTCGCGAAGTGCTCGCAAAGGGAAAAAAGTCCGTCTTTCATTATTTGTTTGGCGCGGATGAATGAAGATCTTGAAGGATCTTCTGCATCTGGGCGTGGCGACCTAGACTGCACAGACACAGCACAAAGCCATCATCGTTGGGAAACCATACGGCCACAGACACAATAAGCGTAGAAAAGGTCAACAATAAGTTGGCGGGAGCCAGGCAATGCCATCATACGCGCGCGCTCTAAAGGCCAATACTTCTAAGATTTACCGCTATGTTCTGAGGCTTCCGGAAGCATCGTCATTTTTCACATAGTTCCGATTCGTTCGACTCAGTTGACATGCCGAACTTTGTAATTAGATCGAATTTTCGTCCGGGAAGGGCAAGGCTGCCACAAATAGGCGCGGGACGACCCATTTCGCTCATGATAGCAAGATCGTCAGGTCAAACCCATGATTCTGTAGTAAACTTTCCCGGTTACCGGGAATGACCTCGTGGCATCTCAAGCCTTTGCCGGCCAAGCCCTCATTTGGAGTATCCGGACACCCATCATGAAGCCTCAGTTAGGAGTGTTGACTTGACAAGGAGCATAGGGATAAGGAAAAGTATTTAGCTCCGGCCAAAGCTTGGTCCAAAGCTACGCCTGATATGTCATTGAAGTCGTAGTTCTATACAAATTGCCCCAGACGCCCGGGAAAGCCGCCATTTAGTTGCCGTTATTCTTTGACTGAATCTGTTGGTGACGACATCAATCATCCTCGTCGTCTTTCCCCTGATAATCCCCAAGTAGGATGTCGTCAATTCCAAGGCCGGTAGAGTTGTTCCTTAACCACTCCGTCTCGACACGGAGGAAGATCCATACCCATCGACGGAATACCTCGAGGAACTCGATGAGAAAAATGCCGCCCTCCAGGTCGCTGAATTTATCCAGACGGCTGCTGAGCTTCATTGACCATGTGCATCTCAGCATGAGATCCATGCCGATAACTAAATAGTAAAGATTGGGAACCCTGAAAACCAGTCGGTCACGTAGTCCAAAAGGATGAGTTGGGGATTCGCGGTCTTGCTTCGGGGAGAAAAGAGTCATGTCCCAATCCTTGGCCACGTCCCAGTAAAAAGAGTAGAGAGAGTTGATGAGTACAGCAACAAGCCAAGCCTTGTGGATAGCTGCTTTGGATTCGGGGTCCTCAACCGACCTTTGCCAAGCACTGGTTATAAGTACTGGGAACGCGGTCGAATATTTGAGAGCATTAGCCAGATGCTGGCCGCCCCATCCTGAAGATTCCTTGTACGGGGCCCGTCGAACGCGAAGGTACTCGATCAGGCATTGTCGGAATCGTATCATACTCGGGACTGCCATGATGAACGGCACGAGCACTACTCCTCCGCAATTACGATCGGGTCGCTGCGTAGACGAGCCTTCTGCAGAGAAGAACATGCATAGAGTGATGAAGAGATCGCCAAAAACCTTGGCGTATGATGTCAGAACATCAGCCAGCAGTATATCACCGAATTTGCCGTCCTGCGGTTCAGCAAGCCCCCCTATGCTCACGCGCCGCAGTGTTGCCAGAAACCTCCTTCTTCCGCCGCTGGGAAGGTTCCTCAATGGGAGGACAAACGTGGCAATCAAAGCTGAGAGGTATGCCAAAGGCATCCAGCCGAAGGCAATGACACGCTCAGGCATACCCCATGTGCATATCCAGAAAAGGGACACTGAGAATGCGAATAACGCTGAAAGGGCGATTGCGAGGCGGTACGTCGATCCATGATGCGGGATGTGTTGCGGCGATGCTCGGCCGGGATATCGAATCAGCTGGGGGACGTCGACGTTGAAGAGATAGAGGCAATGGAGATTCAATCCCCAGCCCCAAACAGCTACGGTCAGTTAGCAATGGGTGATACTCTCTAGGCTGAGGTTCTTATGCTCACCCAAAGTTGCGATAAAGCCAACGCGGTAAGGCAGAGGAAAGGCCAAGCTGAAGGAGTCAAGCCCCGGATCGACAGCCGGATCACCGTCCATTGAAGCGAACCGCCATCGAGCGAACGGGATAAATGCTTTGAGTGATGAGATGCGCCCAGGAGAGCAGCAACAGAAATATATCAAGCGACGGTTTCAAAAGAATGACTGAAAGATGAAGTTTATGAGGTCTTGCGACAGTCTCAAGCTGTCCTCTACTCTCGGTGAGATTAACACGAGCGGGTCCACATTCTTTTTTCCAGGGGTGGACTAGCTCATATCTTATCGTGAGAAGCGGGCTCGCGCCACAGTTGCGCGCCACAACCGGCTGGGAGCCAGCCACGCATATTATGTAAGCGGCCCGTCTTAGGTAACTTTGAGAACCCCACGCGTAACCGAGCTCTCGAAGACCCCACTCGTCCACCCCACCACACCAAGCCCACCCATGCCCACGTTGCTTTTGAGGTTGTTTGGTTCCGTTAAAGGATCATCACCTGGCAACGTAAAGTCCTAAACGACGTGCAAAGAATGGGCAAACAACTGATAGCGTGCGGAGACCCCGACCTGCTTTGACTTGTCCTGTTCAATGAGTAACGATGCGGATTCTGAGTCAATCACGGGGTTCCAAATCCTGGAAGACCTGATCTACAGCGCTAGACTCCAAGTTGCAGCCGCACGCCTCTTGTCAGGCCGTTGAAACAAGCCCTCTGGCCCTTTGCAAGCCCGCATATCTCTCTTGACGCTAGCGAGCTCTAGCCCAAAGGCCCTAGTCCGGCCACAAGCGCTTCTCACCGCAGATCTAGGGGTTAAATCCGGCTTGATACCATTCGCTAGCCCGAGTTTTTGGAACTGCGAGGAGGTAACGGAACAGCAAAACCCCTTGCCCCGACACACCTGGTCTCCATCGAGGTACAGTGTAAGCAGCTTGCGGATGTTTGCCTCTGGTCCCGTTTTCCCTCATCTTTTTTTGTCGGTTGGTTGGTGGTGGTAGGCTAGTCCTTGCGCAGTGCGCTATCGACCGATGGTCCAGCCAAGGTTCGTTGGAGACTTGGACGAAAAATCTTCTGAAATCAAGAAATTATCTGGTCAAGATGATTCAGAGCCATCAAAGATCCTGGCCTGACATGTACCTACCTACCTGGGCTGCGGAGTGGTAGCAAGATGAAGAGGGGAGGATCACACTCGCCGATCTAAGAGAGGATTTTATGCAAATCAGAATCACTTTCGCAACTGGCCCTCATCCGAAGCTGTACAGAGATGGAATGTTCTTACAAGGCTGAAGAAAAGGACATGGTATTGGACGATTCGATTCGCTTGGGGGCACCCCATGAATGGGTCTATGACCAAACGCCACTGTCACTTCTCAGCGGGAATGACACAATGGCTTCCGATTCTTTGTTGACGGACCCTGGAAAAGACAGAGGCAGACCCAGCTTTTCACTCTTGTGCTCCTGGTGCCTGCCGACGAACCCGACAGCCTCCAAACAGGGCGTGAAGTAAGGCGAGGTGTGGCCCAAATGCACAGTAAAGAACCCTGGCGGACGCAATCTTCTTTGAGCTCAAGTCCAAAAATTCGGCGGCACAATCGGCTGCCGACTCAAAGCCCCCCATATAGACTAACCAACCCGCTGTCTGACAGTTGGGGGAGCCCAACTTGCGGTTCTTCGTGACATCCATGGATACCTTATTATCCGGGTTTCTAGACCTAGAAGTCTTCTGGCGTATATCCGTACACCATGAATCCTCCACAACCGCCAAGCTTCGCCGCCGAGTTTATTGCTGAGGACCCCGGCAGACCAGTACCCCAAAAGCCCGTCCGAAGAAGAGGCCTCAATGATCAGATAAAATGGGTCAAGTCATGGATGTCGAAGCTGCCTCAAGGAGACGAGGACTGGGACAACAACAGACCCTCGACGCCAGAAGATATTCTGCGTCTGCGTGATCGCTTGACTATCTCTCACATTGCGTCGCGCCGAGAGATGGACTGGCTCACTCTTCTGGATACCTACGCTGCTGCTGCCAAAGACTTTGAGGGGCGAGAAACTCAACTTCATTGCATGGTCATGGTCGCAACTTGTCATGTGGCTCATAGTCAAGGCCTCAAGACACCCGAGGTGATGGAGGCCATGGCCAAATGTGTTACCGGAGGCAGTGATACCCTCAAATCCAAGCGATTTGCACTGCCCAAGTGTGTACAGATTGGTGATGAACTTGCTAAAGTATTGGGAGTACGGGCGTATGAGCTTCCATTAAGAGGTAGGCTTTCATGAACGCTCGCTCAGTCTATCAATACAAGATCCTTCGTCCTCACAACGTGCAATCTAGTAAACTCTTATTTCACCTTTGGCCAGCACTTTACCGCCGAATGCTTCCCGATCCTGCGCAGAGAGTCTGCCTTTGCGCATCGTCCGAAAACCAAACTGCCCTCAGAGGCACTCAGAATTCCGAGCCTCGTCTTTGATCTTTGTGACGGGAAAGTCAGGTAGGTGACGGGGTTGTGCCACTCCTGCGTCGGCACTTGGGCTTACACAATCGGCAGTCTCAAGCAGATCGAGAAGGCTCTGGAGCCAGGCGTTACGAAGGCGAAGGCGAAGTCGCAATCAAAGTCAGCGAAGTCGAGATCGACGGGCAGCCCAGACAGCTGCAGCTGGAGCGTCGTTTCCAGCGCGGACACGGAACACGACATGATTCATATCATGAAATAGGAGTCGTCGTTCACGATGTACTCTATGCTGGTTCCAGATGGAGAGGAATATAAAGGAACCTTATGTGTCCTCCTTGAGCTTTCAGCCCTGTTTCTCTGAGGTGAAGCGCAGAAGTTGGCTCCCATGTCTCTTTCTGCGAAGACCGCTTGTCTCTAGAAATGAGCTCAACGTCGTACTTTGTGTTTCCGAGAGCCACGACGATTGCTGTATACCCCTTAAGCAACGTGGAGGTGTTGTCCTTTTCAAGACGAAAAGCCTGTGGGCTAATTTCAGGCGTCTTGAGATCCTTGACAACCATTCCAAAACTCATTGCCCACGACTCGAGGTCTACTGCCTAGCAATTATTAACACACACCCATATAAAGGGTTATAGTCGCTCTTATTATTGGAGAAACAAGATAGATGAGGGACAAAATAATACCAGATCTTGTAATAGCGCCTCACACAGTAGCTCACATGATTTGGGCAAGCCATAAGTCAATAATCCTGCTCTCATCTCAATGGGGAAAAGAGTCAGGACTTCTGTCGTTGCATCTTGCTGCAGGGCCTGCAGATGAGGGCTTAGAGGCATCAGCCTGTACAAAGGAGTTGTCATTCTTGGATACTTTCATTGCGCAAGTTGTGTGCCGCCAAGGAGATTCGAAAGACAGCCGGGGCCTACAGGAAAAGAAACAGCCAACAAAGCACACGTTAGGCACCTAGAAATAACCAGGGATGCCTCAGGCTTCACGGCAGATCAGATCGTCCGCGGGGGATTCTGGATGCCGTGGTGATCCCCTATCCGATCGAAACCTGGCTCTGTAGGTACGCCGAGAAAAGAGACAACATCTATCGTGCATTAACTCACCGAGTATGTACTTTTATGCTTCTTGGCAGCCTAAACACTGTCAATGGACGCTATCTGTCCTTGCGAGACACTCGTTTTTTGCTATATACACGCCAGGCTTGAGAGAGGGGGGGGGGGGAACCAGCCCAGCCGTTGACAGACGGATCTTTTCTTCCAGCAGCACGCGATGGCTGCATATACCGCCGCTAATTAATTGAAACAAATCAACTGACACTTACAAATTTTCAAGT
Source organism: Fusarium continuum (assembly GCA_013184455.1). Classification (NCBI taxonomy): domain Eukaryota; kingdom Fungi; phylum Ascomycota; class Sordariomycetes; order Hypocreales; family Nectriaceae; genus Fusarium; species Fusarium continuum. The sequence goes on from JABCKB010000307.1 coordinate 32,543, forward strand.
TGAGTCTCACATATGCACCACCTCCAGCCGCAAGCCGAGAGAGAGAATGTGAGGCGTGCAAGATGAGCAAGTTCCCACTCGTCAGGCTTGCCGACCCCCTTTTGCAGCATGGTTGGGTCCAGATCTGTGATGTCTGGATGGTCATCTTGGATCGTTTTCCAGAAGATAACGTTTCTCTTGGGTGGCCTTATCTTATTCGCCTTAACCATGTCGATCTGCTAGACGTTAAGTTTCAAACAGTGGTCTCGAGTCGGCTTCAGTACTAAACACTTAGTCTAGTCTGGTCGAGAGGAAAGCTTCGCAAGCTTATTAGCCGCCGAGTCGGTCAAGCTGACAATTTCCTCAGTCGATAGACAAGTTAGCAATGTCCACTTTTCCGTCAAGCCTGGCTGTATTTTTGGCTGTAGTATGACGGCCAGGAAATGAGATGTCGACCCACTATCCTTCTTCATGGATCTAAATCCCCAGATCGGCTTGCGGTCTTGGCTTGGTAAAGAGTCGATGTTTGCTGGCGCATTCTTACGATGCTATGCCCTGACTCGCGAGCTCCCGTGTCTCCGCGTCTCCGCCTTGGATGAGGGTCCTGACTTAAGTCTTGGACCAGGTAGCGGGAGTCGGGACTTGTCCTAAAAACTGACCGCAAATAGAGGAAACATAACTGATAACGTCTATTGGTTCGGGCATGTCTCGCAATAGCAACGGGCTTGGGGTGAGGAAAGTCGACCACGGCCGCGGATTAGCGCTCAACGGTGTCATACTCATAAACTGAATCATGATCAACCTGCATTACAGGAAGAGGTTTTGGATGACGTAGGCTATCTCCGAGATAGGTATGTCAAATAAAAAACATTTAAGTGGTTCAGAACAAACCAAGAGAGCGATGTCGGATCAAATCACTCAAGATCAAACAAACACTCCGTTATACACAAGTTATCAACAACATTTTCCACCTAACTGCATAAGCCAATCAACTCAATACTGCGATTGTCAAGCACACTGAGCCGAGGCTCCAGAGTTTAATGGCCCAGGGGACTAGGTCTTGAGAAAACTCCATGAATCACCGAGGTTGACGATACGTAAACATAGTCGTAAAAGCTTCCGATGATCTTTCCCTTTCAGTCAACTGCAGAGCTGCTACAAGTTCCACATTGTCTCTGCGAACCCCGCAGCCGATCTACAAGCTAACAAGCTTCCATATTATTTCCACATTATGCCAAGCGTGACGGAAAGCAGGGCTGAATCGGTCGGTGACAGACTCTGGTCTCACGGATCCATCGGCTATCGACCCTTTCAGGGTCTCCTCCTGTCTGTGCGTTCCGAGTGCACCAAGAAGTGCCGGCTCGACGAGACATGTTCTGGTACTTGCGGCTCGCTTCAGCGGAATAATGATAAGTAGGAAAAAACAGGATAATTTAGAGTTGGCGATGTAGGAGCGGGCCGTGCCCGCAAGATGCCCTGCTGTGCAGGTTTAAAGCCGTCTTATTCACTGCATTAACGAGGCACATGCGAAGTGCTTAATGAGAAGTCTGAAAAGGTCCGGATTATGTCCGTATACTATTATTAGTTGGTCTGTTTTCTCGTCTACTAGGTCCAGGGCCATGAACTGACAAAATTTAACCCTACCTACTACCTAAAACTATTCCCCTCGCACGTACGGAGTAAGAAACGGACAGTCAATCGTATGTACAAAAACACAACATAATCAGTGGTCTTTACGCTTGAACGAATTAACAAAAATAAAACGGATTTTGCTTTTTTATTTCATTTTTTGGGGAAGAAGGAATAAAATAAAACCCCCTAGTAATAACAAATAATAATAAAAAGCAAAATAGTTGTGATTCAAACACTGCCACTTATCATACCATAGGTAGGGAAAATGCCAAGGTTGAAGATTAGCTCGTCTTATTGGCAACTCTGAGGATTTGTTGTCTCCCCATGAGACGGAACTCAAGTAGTCACATACCAAACACCAAATTGCATACTTTTCTCCAGCCTAATGTTCAGCTATCTAGTCTGTAGTACCAGCTTCTATTGTGATCAAGGGTATAGACGCCTAGTCTTGAAGACGAAAAATGGTTATATCGCTAATGAAATGCAACTCTTGGCATCGGAATGTAGACCGTGCCCTGACGAGATGAACTCCCAGTTGAGCAAGCGTTGATCTAATAATAGCGATCTCGTCTGGGTAGCAAGTACGGAGTACGACCCATTATGGCGACATTAAAAGCCAGGGTTGTACCGACTATTACTGGCGGAGCCTTGAAAAGGGAACAAAGAAATCTGTGTGGCAGAGCTGCATGGTGAAAGAGCCCATCAGACAAAGCAAGTGTTGCACGCTAAAAGCCGTGAGCTTTGGTTCACGTTGATAGGTATATCTGAGGAAAGGCTCTCTGCCTTAGTAGGTAGGGTGAGAGCGGATAAACCTCAAATCTATCTTTACCTGAGTGGTATTTCCCTTTGTTAGGATATACATATATGTACAAGGTCACCTGTTACCTTGCGTGGATACTCCGCGTACCGGGAGAACATAACAGTTCCATCGACTGAGAGATGCGTCGTCGTGGCTGATGTGGCTTGTAATTCGACCTTCGAATGGTGAGACAGTGACATGTCGCGAAACGTCGCCTTGACAGGCAAAGTACAAAATATTAATTAACATACTGAAAAGAGTCCTAGCAGCCAGCATTGTTTTGATTAGGTATGATATTCATTTGATTCCCTTCCATGGGTTGTTGGAAAGAAAAGATCACTTGAGTCGCTTTTTGAGCAAAGCAGACGAGCACCAAAATTTGATGAAGAGAATACTCCATAAGTCTCCGGTCAAACTTGATTTATTAGTCAATCTTCATTGTCTCTAAGTCATCTTAGGCCATATCTCGAATCGTTAGATGCCTCGCGTTGTTATTTTGAGGTTTCACTTCGCACCCTGCATGTTCAGCTGGAGTACTGCGCCTCTATCCTGCTGTTGGATGGGTCCTATTGACATTTTACCAAGAAGACAACCATTACCTACGAATTCGCTGTTAGAGTCGAAAACACTTCTGCAACAATACCTTTCCCACCTGCAAAGTACACTATACTTGCTCCAGCTATTATCTCGTTATCATGAACAAGGACCAGCTCCTGAAGGCCGAAGCTCTCACCTGCACCAGGTGGAGAGCATAGCGACGAGTGTCCAATCAAGGCATAAGAATCGCGAGGTCTGATCAGGTCTAATTAGAGATATCATATGCAATTCGCACGTATTGTTTCCTATCAGGACCTTGGCGATCAATAATTCTAGCGTTCAGCTCCCGTCTTTTGGAAAAAGACACGTTAACGCGCTCCGTTCACTACTACGTAGTAGGTACGCACCCATAATGACGGCGAATAGACGTCTGCAGGTTCCTTGGATTATTCGAGTCCCGGGGGTATATTACAGTGAACACAGCCAGTCGTTAGTTTATTTTGGGTAGGACGCCGATCTCTCCTAGGCGAGTTCCCTATTTTATCAGTAATCTGGGTACGCATAAAGCCTACAGTATATCAAATATCCCTTTTCTTTATTTCTTTATTTATTTCATTCTCTAAATACTAGTTTTGCTGGGTTTGTTCTGTAGGATACAGTACCTCTACCTACTTAGTGCTTACATCCAATCGTCGGATTTGATCATAGTGTGCCAGACCTTCCCTTTTCACCAAAAAAAAGACCCGCCATCGTCACGCCTTGACCTGAACCTGGAGAATTAAGGAAGCCTCAGCCACACACCAACGCCTGGTCCCAGAGCCCAGACTCAACAGCTAATTCGACTCTACGGAGTACCTTCACGGCAACAAAGTGTCGCTCCTCACGAGTCGATTCTCTTCCTTTCAGACATCGTCGCGACTCATCAAGCTGATATGCTCACTGGCTTCCAGCCGTAGAGCGACACAGCGTCATGGACGCGTCGGCAACCGACGTCCGTCGCTCGAGCATCGAGAAGACGTCCATTCCTCCACTTCCGCCTTTTGATAACCTACCCGACGAGATCATTGAACAGTGAGTATAACATGAACTTCCTCGCTGTTCATACGCGCAAGCTGTGTTCGTGCGTATCATGAGACGATCAAGTATCGTTGAATAACATGGCGTCGCTGTTCTCCTATTATCATGCGCTAACGCTCGTCGCTTCCATTCAGGATTCTTCAACTCACCGACCCTAACGGCTTCGCGTCTCTTATACTCCTTAATCGCAAATGGAGAGCCATTTCTCAACAGGCTCACCTTTATCGTCACCAACTATTTGCATGTCCTTCATATGCAGCAAGCCATCCTGCACTCCCTCCGTCCGACGATGAAAGACTCCCCGAGTTACGTCGGCTTTTTGCCCGAGAAGTCAAGCGGAATCTCTTCGAAGCGTATTTACGGCCTAAAGAAACTACGTTCAAACTCATTTCCACATCCATCAGCTCTTCATCATGCCCTGGAGGCGAGGGTATGCAGTACAGCGCCTCTCCAAGAGGGCATCATCTTCTGGCGTTCAATTCGGGTAGGGTTTACGTGATTGACCTGAGAGGGGCAAGTCTCGAAGTAAAGAGGGAGTTCAAGATTCTTCGTCGGCCTGTTGCGGCGTGTATCAACGACAAAGGCACCCTTTTGGCGGTTTTGTCTACTGAAATGCAGGTTGATCTCTACGACTTACAACAAAGCCCGCCCCGTCGAGCTCAGTCTATAATCCTCGACAACACTCCTCGAACAATCGCTCTATCGCCCTGTGGATCCGTCCTGGCTGCTGCATATGAAGGCGGTATCGAGGTATCGTCTTTGAGGCCCGATGCCTCAACTGCTGATCGACGAGCCGTGAAATGCGATGCCGTCGATGCTCTATCCTTCTCCTTTGACGGAACTCAAATTCTCGGAACTACCATTCATTCCGCACCACCTAGTACTGTCATCATTACAGCCCCGTACTATGACCCCGGCCCTCACATGTCTGAAGATAACTTAAGCCCTCTATGGACAACATCGATTTTGTTCCCTAACACTAGCCGAGACTGCAGTCACGCTGTTCTTCTCCAGGATGGCAACGAAGAAGAAGCAAGCTGGACTTTTACATACGACCGCAGTTTTGAGACATTCCGAGCCGTTCGGATTGATGACCTCAGGAATGGTACTACCTACTTTACTGGACCTGTGCCAAGCGCATCTTCACAATCCAGTCTTATTCCTTCAACGCTTCCTGCTACGACATATCGAGGAGAATTAGTGTCAGCCGGGTTTCAAGGGAAGGAGGTTTGGATATATGGGGTGCCTGAGGACCTAGATGCCGTTCCAGATAGCTCATCATCATCGGATGGATCATCCTCTGGCCTGGGGAGGCAAAACAGTGATCGCAGCGGCACGTCTCGACGGGCGTCTACCCGAGCAAAGGATACTGAAGGCGGCAGGGTGCCTAAATGGCAGATTCTATGCGACAAGCTGAGGAATTCTTTCGTTTCTGGCTTCAAGGTTGCTGAGCTCGCGGAAGTGAAGACGGTGAAATGGGTTGCAGATTTCGGCAGCTCATCTACCCAAGAGCGTCTGGCAATCACTGCCAGGGGTGTTGGTACACCGCGGCTGGTTACTGAAGAGGAGGACATGGATTTTGTCGATGGCGGTCGAGTTACGCTCTTGGACTTTGACTATGGCATTTGTGACGGGACCAAGTCTGAAGTCACGATTGAAGTAGGCACGGACAACCCCGAAGTCCTGGAAGAAGAGCAACGAGACCTTGCAACCGAGGTCGCGATTGTCCGACGGCGGACTGTTGCTCAGAAGCGAGGTGGCCGTGGTGGCTCATCGCTGCTTCGAGCTGCTACATCAGCTTCACGAGCTCGCGCTGCCCCTGATGTGCCCTCTGTACCAGCTGTTCCACGGCTGCCACAGAACGAGGGCAGTAATGATGATGATGACCCTTTGCTTCCACGAAGAATTGGACAGCATCCCTCTCGAGCAGTACATCGGGGGGCAGTTGAGCCTGAGAGCCCCCCTGACGACGCAGATGTAGCATCGATTGAGGAGATGGAGGCACTAGATGCACCATATTCCCATGCTAGCCCTCGCTCCCAAACTACGCTTCGTCGTGCTGCGACTGCTGCCGCTGTTGACAGATCCCTTCATCCTCGAACAGCAGATGGACGACGCATCGAATATCGTCGTGCCGATGGTCGAAGAGAGCATCCACATGAGAGTGATGCCGACAACTGGGTGCCTCCTCCACCACCCTATCAAAAGGATGATCCAGGACCAGACCTGCCAGCCTTTATGCGTGGTCCATCCGTTGCTCCCCTGGGACTTGATGGTTCTCCTGCTCCTGTTCCTCTCGTGCCAGCGTTGCCCAATCATCACGCTCATAGTTCCCCCAGTCATCCCCGATCTCAGAATCGCCGAGGTTCTGGAAGTGTCGACTCCAAAGGTGGACAGCATGCGAATAGCTCACCGCAGCGGCTCCAGGCTCAACATGCAATGAGCGACTCTAACGCCGCAAGCGGACCCCAGGCCCGTGATACCGCCCAACATGACGTGAGTCCTCTGGCTCCGCAGAGTGAGGACGCTGATCTTTACGACGTTACTCCTCCGGATTCGCCGCGGCAGCCACCAACTCGGTCTACAGATGCAGCCTCTGACACCAGAGAACGGCAAACATCAATCTCATCGGCTGTCTCAGCCATAACTTCCAGAGCTGTGACAGTTCCTATTGACTCCCTGAATGAGGCTCGGTCGTCGTCGCCACTACAGGCAGATATCTCAGCTCATGATCATTTCAGTCCTGGTTCTCGAATGCCAGCGGTTAGCGTGGAGGCAACATCGTCGGTCGATTCTACGGCCAGGCCAGAGCCAGATTCAGCGCCTAGAGCGAGGCGGTTGTCAAACGCTCAAACTTGGCCTCGAGGCCCCCGACCCGAGACCAGCGAAACCGTCAACCCAGCTGGCGGGTTTCCGTTTCCTATATCTGCGCCTGCCGAGCAACTGGCCACAGATGAGTCAGCATCGGGCCTCCCGCCTCTACCGAGCTCAAGTCAGCTTGCAAGCCTGAGTAAAAGAGTCAGTCAAGGTAATCCAAGACGCCTTTCTGGAGGCTTTCAGGTACCAAGGAGACCTATCGGTAGTTTCGATGGCAGTTCGTACATGTCACATTCGCTGCCCAACTCGTTGTCAGCAGGACCATCGGGCCTTGCCCACCCTGAACCCGATCAACCTCTTATTATCAGTACTCCTAAAGGTGTATCAGGCGCTTTCGACTCCCCCAGCCGGCAAGTATCTGGTCGGCGGAATGAGACTCCTCTGCTAGCTCCGATTCCTCGACACCCACGTCCAGTCCATGGGTCTGGCCAGCGGCCGACAGTGGAGCGTCTTGAGACTATCTACAGTATTGCCTCATCTCATGGAGGTAATCTGGGACCAACAGTACCACTGGCCAACCAGCAAGTACCCGCGTGGCTGAATGCCCCCCCGGTGTCGGTAACCAGGACGTCTCCTACAGTAAACCGCCGGCCGAGTCGTGCTGAGCGAAGCGCTGCTAAAAACATCAAGGATGCTAAGAAGCGTGGCTGGTCAGCCAAACCCAAAAAGAAGAAGAAGAAGGCAACAGATGCTGCAAGCAGTGCCGGTTGGACAGATATCTCGACCGGCTCTGGAGATAGGGAAAAGGAGAAAGAGAAGGAAAGGAAATGTATCGTCATGTGAGGGCAAATTGACTACATTGAATGAGGATGGAGAGGTAATAGCCAGGTATTGGCGTCATATAGGCGGTTTTTTGGACACTTGATTACGCACACATACCCAATCGCTACAGTCATGTTTGTACTCATTGTTTCCTTTGTTTGCGTTCTGATCCTCGCGGATCCTGTTCTCTGTTCACTCGCTAGGTTACCTTGTCTTGCGTGAATGGATTGGCATAGCGTGTTCTGTCATGATTATGGGAGCGTTGGAGTCAGCAAAATGGCGATGCGCAGCGCAGGGAAGGTGGAGGTTTAGCTTTGGAAGCATATTTTACCATTATATCATAAAACATATACACAAGTTTTGATAATCCTGTGTTCTTCTGGCTTGCTCTGGTAGCATGATTCCATGTTTGCCATTTGTTTCACTTGGATGAAATCAAAGCAGCTGAATGAATACTCGCATATCAATTCAAAACTGATCTATAGCTCTTATTCAAAAGACTAATAAAGAAAATGGCAAGCATTAAAAAGAAACGTCATTTGGGTCTTTGTAGAGGGGCCCAGGGTATAAACGACAGCTACTCCCTCCGATGCATGCATCCGCAACGCCAGAGCCAATTCTAGCGTGGTCAGATGATATTCATATATGTACATAACGAGGGGACTCCATCCTGCACGGCAGATGGTGTTGGTTGGGTTTCTGCATTAGTGAGAGAGACGATTGTTGTAGTACTCAAAAGGAAATGATGAGAGTGAAAGTGAGATGTTTAAATCCTGGGTGTTGTTCCAGGAACATAAGGCTTTCCTCTTCGCACAGCGCCGAGATCAGCCTCATCCATCAAGTCTGTAAAAGTGGTAGCTCGTGTCAAAGGGCGTGGCTTGACGATTGTGCTTGGATCCGCAAAGACGTTGATGTTCTCGCTGCTCGGCTCACGCTGAAGCACAGGGGTAGCGAGGTGGCGACTGCAATACGACGATGTCTTCATGGCGCGGATAGGCGGTAGACGAACGTTTCCGCGGCGGAGAGAATCTTCATCCTCAAGCGGACTGGGTTGAGGATTGGGGGACGGGTTGGGTGAGTCGAAGGGGTTAGGGATAGAGATGCGAATTCGAGGAGGAGGAGGAGCATTAAGGCGGTTGCTAGCATTTGAGAGTTGCCGCGCAGGGACGATACTCGAGCGCTGAGTAGAAGGCGTCTTGAGAATAAAGTCTGCACGGTACGAGTTTGGCTGGCTGATAGGCTCGGATATTATGTTTCCAAACGAGGCGTCGCTATTGGAACGACGACCGTAGCCGTAGATGTGACTGCCCTTTTCTGAGCCTGCGGTCTTCTCACGCTTCTTCTGACGACGGACGTAGAGGAAGATGACAACGGCGATGATGAGAAGAATAATGCAGCCACCGACGACACCGCCCACAATAGAGGTTGTAGCGGGACCTGAGTTATCAGGCTTGGAGTCTTTGTCCTTGTCAGAGTCTGAGCTGGTATCTGAGCCGATTCCAGCTGCCTCTGTAGGCTCTGCACTCGATGAGGGCGCAGCACTAATAGAGATGGTCTCAACCTCCCCCGTGGCAGTAGTCGCCGCGCTGGGAACAGCAGTCGAGGTCTCATTGGGAAGCTCAGCGCCCTCTGGGACGTCGGACTGGTCCTCGTCGATAACACACTGGTCGTCATCGCACGAGTATCCAAAAGGACAGCACTTCTTGCCGCACTTTTGTAGGTCGAGGTTGAAGACTATTGTCTTTACAGGGGCGTTGGGGAACTCTCTCTGGTCTTGGCCTCGGATGTCGCAGGTGATGGGTGCGATTACATTGCAGGTCTGGCCCTTGGGACAGCACACTGCCGTGGTCTTGCCGGCGAGGAGTCTGCACGAGTTGCCCTTTGGACAGCAGAAGTTGGCGAGGTCGCTGTTGCATGATGTCTGGTCTGCGTCGCAGGTGTCTTCGCGGGAGAAGATTTGGCTGGCGGGTAGGGCTGAGGTTGTCGAGGCGGCGAGGGCTGTCATGAGTAGAACCCGTAGGGGTGTAGGGAGCCGTGCCAAAATCATATTTGGCGTATGTTGTATGCGTAGGTGTTGGTTGTTGGTGGTTAGGTGCAGCCGTTGTTGGATCGGGTTATTAAACGTTTGACGTGTTGGTTCTTCAATGTGAAGCTTCAGAGTATAGACGCGATGTGATGCTATAAGACGAAAAGAGCCAAGTGAACGAGATATGCAACGATGAGTTTGTCAAGTCAGACACAGCCAGCGCGTGTGACAAATATGAAGAAAGAGATGAAGCAGCTGAACAAGCGTCTTGTTTGTTTGTTGGTGGAACAGTGGAAAGTGAAGAGTCAGAACAGTAAATACAGACAGAGCACAGAAGAGAAAAAGAGGGCGAACAAGGGGTAGACAAAGGCCTCGACGAGAATGAAACCATGAGGTCACAGACAAGGCCAGGCAGTTCATGACATGTTTCTCTATCATTACCTTGCCGCCTAGTCCATTGGGAGCCATCTCGGCCCATTCATCTACGATATTTCAGGCTCGACTGTCGCATTAGAGTCCCCAGACGAGACGTCAGGCGGTTGGATACAGAAGCCGAGAGCCAGTCGCTGAGAGGGTCTAGGGCCTGTCACTCGACACGCGCAGGGACGAGGCTGTGCTCATCGCCTAGATCTAGCACTGCTAGATCTGTAGAGGATAGGATATCGAGAATGGGTCTATGGTTGGCGATAGTGTTGCCATGCTCAAGACGACGGTCTAAGTGAGTAGTTGGATACTGTGGTTGGTTGGGTCTCAGAAGTCATTAAGCGCGCGGCGATGCAAGACGCTGATTGGCCACTGACGAATATCTGGCCGCTAAAGACCAGTAAATTTTTAAGTTGTGGGGGAGGTTGTTTCGGGCGCTGAAGACTCGTAGCCAAGCGCTGAGGTTGGGCGCGTAGTTTTGTAGACTGTGTGCCGAGCTCCAATAAGGGGAAATAACAAAGACGGTCGCGATTATGACGGCCAGCTCTAGAGTTTTCAGGCTTCAACGGCTGTTCCGTTATGGTTGTGGGCTGCCTCTCTTCTGATGTCTGATCATGTATGTATGTATGTTAGTGTCTGAGCCGGAGGTCTCATGATGAGTTGAGCTCAAGATTCATTCACTTGTTCAGAGGCTCCAAATGCTAAAACCAGTAAATTTATAGTGAGTGGGTTGCCAGACGGTAACAAAGCATCCAATGCAATCCATTCTTTGTCTTCTAGTGATCCTGTAACTTGGATGACTCGCTATACACACCCACAACCATGATACTGTACAACTCTTCAAATCCCTGAAGGGTCTATGATCACTGTATTATCCTTTCGTCTATAGTTATCCGTGTCTTGTTTGACCCATGTCTTTAACCCTCCCCTCCCCTCCCTTGTATTCGCCAAATACCACCCCCGGTCACATTCACACACAGAAACGCATCTTGCAAAATTCAGTTCTGATTAGACCTCGGCTCATTTGTCCATGCATCAATCCATCTATA
>JABCKB010000308.1:0-26209 GCA_013184455.1 Fusarium continuum
TTCTTGGACCTTGCTATGTACCATTAAACAGGCCTCATACAGCTGTGTAAAAAAAAACTTAAGTAGCTAAGATGGTTAATAAAAATACAAGTTAGATTTTGTATTGGTTTAAAACAGCTTAGCACGCAGCTGTACGGTGTGGAAATAAAATTCGCACGCTACCGTGGTCCCACTTATTCTTCAAGGTAACTAGATAGTAGTAGGTATTCCCATCCACCTACCAAGACACATACATTCAGCTCTTATTAGTCTTTGCCAGTCGTAATGTCTTCCGCGAAACTCTACCCTCCCGACAAAAATGCAACTACCCCTAGTCCTCTGCCGCAGCTCTTACAAACACCTTCAGGCCTAGCTCTTCTGGAACTTCAAGGAACGGTCAACCTGCCCCAAGACGCCGATGGCGAGGCACTGGGCGGCGTTGATGTCGGAAGACTCGACTTTCCAGATTACAACCCAAACGCTGAAGGCTCAGCGTGGATGAAGCGGGTCCATCTCTATGTTGGCCAACATCAACGTCTCACCGGTGAAGTCAAGAAGCTGCCGAAAGCAATGGCCGTGGTGCGAAAGAGAGAGAACAAAGTCGTCACTGGCTCTGGAGGTGAATCAGAAGAACAGGGCGAGAACCTAGAGGTGGTTGAGATTGTCAAGTACAAGCTCATGTTTTCCAACCGACCTGAGCCTGTTGGAACGGCCAATGCGCCGTGAAGATCTGCTGCTTCTACAACTTCTACATCACCTCCGCCTTGCAGCCCCAACCCGGCTTAGTATCACCAGCTGAGCTTTAGTAGATCCAAGCACCATCAGCCAGCATGCGGGCTTATGACAAGGCGTTGTGAGCTGTCGGCTGCAGTTGATAGGCATCCTCTTTCAGCACCGTCACCGACACATGTCACCTCTTACAAACGATATACATCACCAGCAGCTCGCCTATGCTGTCAGTCCCAAAAGCCGAAGCATGTCTCCTGGATACAAACATCACAATGCACTCTGCTATTCCTGCAAATACGTGTCGTTATGCTAACGAAAGAGTGTATGCTGTCATGGGCATCCCAACCAGTTTATCATAGTTGAGTGGAGGGGTCGGTTGACAACCATACATGCCCAATGAAAGTCATGAGGAGGATCTGCATGATCACTTCGGCCAGACAAGGCCACAACACAAATATCATTTACAAATTCGATCATGTCTCATTCTTTCATTTGTGATCTCTGCCTCTACCCCGACTCAACCTGTAAAGCCCTTGTCCTCCCCAATCCATCCTTCCCATAGTAATCCATCGGATACACACCCTCTCCCCAGTCCTGCCTCTCTCCTAACGCAACCAGTGCCTCGTACGGCGTCAGTAGCGGCCGTGGGAACGCGTAGCCCCAGTCGATACTCAATCGAGGGCACGCAACCTGCACCCAGCACTCGACGTCCGACATGAGCGCCAACTTGCCCGGGAAAATCTCGCTCAGCAGCAGATGAACCAAGGGGATTCCTCGCGCCTTGAGCTCCTTCTCGATGAGACCCAGCGTGTGCGGGTTGCCCTGGCGGCCGAGGGCGCCGAGAATCAGGCCCCATTTACGCGCCGTACGAGCGCTGTGGATGGCGGTGCGTCTAAGAGATTGCATCTCATCGTGTCCATAGGTCTCGCGTGTGAGCTTTCGCGAGTAGGGGTCGTATCGATACGCTGGGATAGAAGGGTTGTGAATCATGATACTCTCAAGATGGAAGCGACCGTCACCCAGGTACAATATCAGATCGACTTTGTCATCCTCCTTAAGACGGGGAGATGTGCAGCCAAGAATCTCTCCCTTACTCAATGGCGTAATCTGCGGGACGAGGACACGGAAGCCACCGCGCTCGAGACTGCTCTTGACGCCGTGAATAGTAGCGTTGAACTGGATGGTGCCGACCACAGCAATGGTCTTGCCACTAGCAAAGTTCCGCTCCAGCGACGCCAGTAGATGTGTCGCGTCGATACTAATATCGACAAAGACGTAGAGAGTCTTGATCGTGGTCACATCGACGGGGATGAGACAGCTATGAGCGTAGTGAACGAGCAAGTCACAGCCCAGAGCCCTCGCGGTGTAATCGTCGATACAGCACGCACCGTACGTTACATCGCCCATAATGAGCGTCTCAATGCCCGGACAGAATTGCGTCAGGATATCAGAAATGGTGGTAGCAAAGAGAAGAAGTCCTTCGGGCATCTGCAGCGCAACTCGCTTCGCATTTGAAGTCTGGATGCGATGGATCGTCTTGGGAATCTCAAAGTTGTAGTTGGCAGGTAGCAGCGCAATAGCAGACTTGAGGTCAGGGTTCTCGAGAATCTCCTTGGGAACCTGGTTCAAAAGCCTAGGTGCTCTTCGAGGTTTCGCAGCTATACGGCATGAGCATGTCTTCTTCCCTCATGGATTCAGTCTCATCATGAAGGAGGCGTTTCCACGTACTCTGAACAGCACCGCTCCCGCCTGATGTCCCTGTTCCTCCGTTCTTTGCCGCTGCCTCAGTAGCAGCTCTTCTTCCTACAAATCTCTTCTTTGGCTGCTTTAGTGGCGTTGCTCCATTCTGTGCCGCAGACTCCTTCTCGTTCTCGATGGAGGGGGATGGGCTGGCCTGAGCGAGCTGAGCCTCTTCGATATCGGCTGCTGTGCCAAGGTCGGTTTGCCGTCTGTCTTCCTCCATCTCGGCGCCGAGGTAGAACTTGGAGGCTGATCCTTTTTCTCTAAAATCGCTGAGATACTGAATCTGACTAAACCCCTCGTTCGTTCAAAGACTCTGATACTGACTTTTTGAAAAAGTTGGGCGGCAATGTGCGTAGTTGGGATTTCCAACACTGTGTGTCCACTTTTCGCCGGCTCGATCTCGTCATTGGTTCCCGGGGAACTCTGAGAAGCCATGACAGCCAATTTGAGCCTCTCATCATGATAACTCATATGCTCCTCCTACTTAGGTACTTACTCATCATGATAAATTGGGACAGGTAGAGAATTGGTTGAATTGCATTAGCTCGCCTCCCTATCTTCACCCATATGCCTACTCTTGCTCTGCTCTGCTCTACAGCTTCCTTCAAAGACAGCACAGCACGTAAACGATCCACTTAAACAAGTTGCTCTGTCTGCTCTTCCATCGGCCTTGCGCGCTCATTATACTATCTATCAAAATGCCGACAAGTCGTCCCCTCATGCATCAATGAGGTTCTCTTCCGTCTGCTGCTGGCTTCGGGCCTCAGTCTCTGCCCGAGCCTTGCCCTTGCCCTTGGACTCCTTGGCAGCTCGCTGGTAGAACTCGTTGAGAATCTTGGCGGGGATACGGTTGAGCAGCTCCTTCGGGTAGATACGGAGCAGGCTCCATGCAAGGTCGAGAGACTCGTAGATGGATCGATACTCATACTGACCCTGGCTAATGAACTGGCGCTCAAACTTCTCAAGGAACTCGAGGGACAGCTTGTCCTCAGCAGACAGAGCCTCCTCACCGACGACAGCCTTCATGGCTGCGGCATCACGACCAATAGCGTACTTGGCATACAGCTGGTTCGAAACATCACCGTGATCCTTCCGGGTCATGCCCTCACCAATGGCAGACTTCATCAGACGAGACAGCGAAGGCAGCACGTTGATGGGAGGGTAGATGCCACGGTTGTCCAGAGCTCGGTCGATGAACACCTGACCCTCGGTAATGTAGCCTGTCAAATCGGGAATAGGGTGAGTGATATCTTCGTTGGGCATGGTCAGAATGGGGATCTGGGTAATGGAACCGTTGCGACCCTCGACACGACCGGCTCGTTCGTAGATGGTGGACAAATCAGTGTACATGTAACCAGGGTAACCACGTCGACCAGGAACCTCCTCTCGGGCAGCAGAAACTTCTCGAAGAGCATCGCAGTAAGCAGAAAGATCGGTGAGAATAACCAGGACGTGCTTCTCGAGCTGGTAGGCGTAGTATTCGGCAGTGGTAAGGGCGAGACGGGGAGTAATGATACGCTCAATACTACACAACAGTCAGCACATAGACTATCAAAAATGATGCGTTCTACTCCTTACGTAGGATCGTTGGCCAGGTTCAGGAAGAGGGTGACACGCTCCAGACTGCCGTTCTCCTCGAAATCGCGGGTGAAGAAGCGGGCGGTTTCCAAGTTGACACCCATAGCACCGAAAACGATGGAGAAGTTCTCCTCGTGGCCGTCGTGAACGCCCTTGTTGGTAATACCCTGCTTCTGAACTAGACCAGCCTGTCGGCAAATCTGAGCGGCGATTTCGTTGTGAGGCAGACCGGAGGCAGAGAAGATGGGGATCTTTTGCCCACGGGCAATCGAGTTCATGGTGTCGATGGCGGAGATACCTGTCGAAATCATCTCCTCGGGGTATTCCTGGAGGTTGGATCAGATTGAGTTGTAAAAGCGCCCAAGGATAGCCTTACACGAGAGTAGGGGTTGATGGGAGAACCGTTGATGTCGAGGTAATCCTCAGCCAACACCTTGGGACCCTTATCAATAGCCCGACCGGATCCATCAAAGATACGGCCAAGCATGTCCTCGGACACACCGATCTTCAAGCTCTGGCCGGTGAACTGGACCTTGGTCTGTAGTTGTCTTAGCTCGATATTCCGCCACTGTGGCTCGCAATACCGCCTACCTTCTTGACATCGATACCGGAAGTACCCTCAAAAACCTATATACTCGTCAACCGTCGTGTCACATCGCATCGTTTCTGTTGGAAGTACCTGAACAACAGCCCGGTCACCTGTTTGGCCATGTCAGCATATTCCGCGTCATTACTCCTGGGGACCTAGTAGCTGCACTAACCTCGAGCTTCAAGGACCTGACCCGAGCGCTCAGTGCCATCAGGAAGGGTGAGCGTCACGATCTCATTGTATCGCGGGAATTTGACCTGTTTTTGTCAGCTTGCAAGGTCCAACCCGACTCGACTTTGAGCACATGACGACGTACATTGTCGAGGATGACCAGGGGACCGTTGACGCCGCCGACGGTGTTGTATCGAATTCTGGGGATGACCGAGTACGAGGACGACTCGCGAGGGTCCGCCATGGTGGGCGATGAATCGGGAAAAGGACGGAAGAAGGGCGAGGCGAAAAAGGAGGACGAGGATAAAAGAACCGATCACGAAGCTTGGTGATGAAGTTGGGAGAAGGCCTCAAGAGGTTGGAGGAGGTTGAGCTTGCTTCACCAAAGTGGGGACTGTAGCTGCGCCAGCCCAAAGACGACGCACGGCCGATAAACTTAACCTCCACATAGGTAAGTACCTACTAGGTAGTACTGTAGGTAGTAGGATACACCGGTGACATCACATGACATGCGAGTATCATTTGACCTTTTTTGACTGACGTACAACAATCCCTTCGTTTCCTGAAGTGAGCGTAAATTAGTTGATTGAGATTTACGAGTTCATAGTGTCTTTGCCTAGGTAGGTACTTCCACCTCAGACCTCGGGTCAAACTACGTGATCGTCAAGCTCCTTAATTTTTCTTTGCCTTCTTTACCTTGGCCTGCAAAGCTTCTTGAGCTGCAGTTTCTATAGCTCGAGCTCGAGCGCCAAGAACCGCCTTACCCACCGTGCTTCCATTCTCCTTCTCCAGCTCCTTTGTGATCCATGCTCCAACATCAGACATAGCATCCAGGTTGATGCCCGTGTCCATACCTAGAGTCTCCATAAAGTAAACCATGTTCTCCGTCGAGACGTTGCCTGTGGCACCAGGGCTGTAAGGGCAGCCACCCAGACCACCGACGCTGCTATCAAACGTTCGAATGCCGTGCTCCAGAGAGACAGCAGTGTTCACTAGAGCTTGACCATAGGTATCGTGGAAGTGCATAGCAATGTCCTCGGTTCGGATACCTGCTGCAGACATGCACTTGAGGAGAGCTCCCGTTCGAGGTGCCGTGCCCATACCTGTAGTGTCACCAAGCGAGATCTCGTCCGCTCCGGCCTCTAGAAGGTCTGTGGCAATCGCTGCTACCTTGTGGGGGTCGACATCGAAGCCCTCAAAGGGACACCCCAAGACTACGGAGATGTAGGCACGCACCCGGAGCCCCATGCCCTTAGAGTCCTGAATCACTTCCTTGAAACGCTCCAGCGATGTCTTGATATCACAATTGAGGTTCTTTTGGGCGAAGCTCTCGGTGGCAGCAGCAAAAACAGCTACTTCGACGACTGGCTTGGTGGCCGCATCGTCCCCAACAGCAGGTTCCAATTGCGTGGCGAACTTGCCAAGATTCGCAGTCAGGATATCTGAAGCGGACTGCAGGCCATGGCTGTTGGGGGCAAGGAAAGAATATGATATCGGACCGGGAGAAGAAATCTTGCCGTCAAGCAGATAGTGGAGAATTTCGCTAGAGTTCTTCATCTACAACACGAGCGTTGGTTATCAGATGCGACAGCGAGGCCGTGAAATGAGCAAGCCAACTCACCTGGGGGACCCATTTTGGAGAAACAAAAGAACCGGCCTCAATGGTGGAAACTCCTGTTCGAGCTAACCGCTGGATAAGCTCGATCTTTGTCTCCAGCGGAATTGCCTTCTTCTCGTTCTGCAGACCATCTCGAGGTCCAACCTCGACCAGCTTCACACGGTTGTCATACGACGCGCCGCTGGCTGTCGCAAAGCCTCTGTGCCAGCGGATCTGCTGTGAACGCCGGCATGCTCTGCACACGCTGGATCGCAAGAGACTCATGGTTCGCTGTTTCGTTGGTATGTGGTGCAAGAGTCGAGGCGGATTCAATTGCGGAGAGTTCAGGGTATTAAGATGCCGAATTGGAGGAGGTCGAAGTAACCGATGTCAATCCGCGTACCATCGGCCCCAACATGGGCCGAGCTTCGGGGGGTTCGGTACAGTCCATTTACAATACCGGTACAGCTACCTACTACCTACAGTACAGCTCCGGCTTTCTAAAACCCGCTGTTCCCCGGTTTCTTTTAAGATCAACTGGCATCCAATGACGAAGAGGCGTTACGTTGTTAGGAGAGGTATCTTTGCATTATTACAACTACAATACTTGCAACTACAGTCCTGCCTCACAGAATGCCACAGACTTGGACAAGTGCGCTGCAGAGACACAGCGAACTCATGTACAGATTTTGGTCTTTTGACATTAAAACTCGTTTTGGCTTGACCTTTGTGAAAATAAGAAAATACACCTCTCTATCGGTGACAGGCTAAAACTGGCAGAAAGACGGTAATCCAGCTATCGCATCCGCAACCGCTTAGTACTCAGCCTCAAGCTCCTCCTCACCAAGGGAGTCAGTAGCGACCTCCTCGTAGTCGCGCTCCAGGGCAGCGAGATCCTCACGAGCCTCGGAGAACTCACCCTCCTCCATACCCTCACCAACATACCAGTGGACGAAGGCACGCTTGGAGTGCATGAGATCGAACTTGAGTGACAGGGAAGACCAAGCATCGGCGATGGCAGTGGTGTTGGAAAGCATACAGCTATTGAGCGTTAGGTTTCATTCAGCCAACAACAGATCTGGGATTGACTTACACAGCGCGGCTAACCTTGGCGAGGTCGCCGTTGGGTACGTTCTCGGGAGCCTGGTAGCAAATACCGAGCTTGAAACCAGTCGGGCACCAATCAACGAATTGGATAGTGCGCTTGGTCTTGAGGGTGGCAACGGCGGCGTGGGCGTCGTTGGGGACAACGTCACCACGGTACAGCAGGCAGGTGGCCATGTACTTGCCGTGACGAGGGTCACACTTGACCATCTGGTTGTTGGGCTCGAAGCAAGACATGGTCATCTCCTGAACGGAGTTGGCCTCGTGGGCAGCCTTGGCAGCGGAGATAACGGGGGAGTAGGCAACCAGAGGGAAGTGGATTCGGGGGTAAGGAACCAGGTTGGTCTGGAACTCGTTCAAGTCGACGTTAAGGGAGCCGTCGAATCGGAGCGAGGCGGTAATGGAGGAGACAACTAGATGTTGTTAGCCCGCTAGTTCCTGTATTATCAATCAAGGTCAGACCTACCCTGGGCAATGAGGCGGTTCAGGTTCTCGTAGTTGGGGCGCTCAAGACCGAGGTTTCGACGGCAGATGTCGTAGATGGCCTCGTTGTCGACCATGAAGGAGCAGTCGGAGTGCTCGAGGGTGGTGTGTGTGGTAAGGATGGAGTTGTAGGGCTCGACGACGGAGGTGGCGGTCTGAGGAGCGGGATAAACGCAGAATTCGAGCTTGCTCTTCTTGCCGTAGTCGACGGAAAGGCGTTCCATGAGGAGAGCACCGAAACCAGAGCCGGTACCACCACCGAAGGAGTGAAAAACGAGGAAGCCCTGAAGACCAACACAGTTGTCGGCAACACGGCGGATCTTGTCGAGGACACCATCGATGAGTTCCTTTCCGACAGTGTAGTGACCACGGGCATAGTTGTTGGAAGCATCCTCCTTGCCGGTGATCATCATCTCGGGGTGGAAAAGATTTCGGTAGGGACCGGTGCGAACCTCGTCGACGACATTGGGCTCCAAATCACAGTAGATGGCGCGGGGAACGTACTTGCCCTGACCTAGAAAAGGGGTGTTAGACAGAGGCAGGAGGCCGCAAGATGCAAAGCCAAATTCTTACCAGTCTCGGAGAAGAAGGTGCTGAAGCCCTGATCGGGGTCCTGAGCCTTGCGCTCCTCGGTGAGGTAACCATCGGGCTGGAGGTGGTCAGTACATGAGCGACGGGATGTTTGTTGACAAATCGAGGGGTCGTGTGTACCTGGATACCGTGCTCGAGGCAGTAGAGCTAGAAAAACAATCAATAAGCAACATCAACCAAGATTCGCGAGAAACTCACCTCCCAGCAGGAGTTTGCGATTTGGCAACCAGCCTGGCCGACTAGAGTAGCTCAGTTAGCATCACGATGAATAGGGGATGCGGTGAAAGCAGTGAACGAAAGGGAGAAATAGGGATAGCTTACCGTTGATGCTAATGACCTCACGCATATTGGCAGATGATAGTGATTACAAGTATGGGGATGGAGGATGTCGATGCAAGAGCAAAGAAGAGGGACCGCGAGAAGAGAGGACGACAAAAAAGAATAGGCCGGACAAGGCTTTTACAACGGAGACTCTGCTGGGAGAGGAGAGAAGATGAGCGGAGCGGAGCGAGGCGAGACGAGGACGAATGTTTAGCTTGGTGATAAGTTAGCGGAGTGGAAGGGAAGAAAATAGGCAAGGTGGGGGAAATTTGGCAGACAGGGGAGGCTTTGCTGCCCTGGGATT
Source organism: Fusarium continuum (assembly GCA_013184455.1). Classification (NCBI taxonomy): domain Eukaryota; kingdom Fungi; phylum Ascomycota; class Sordariomycetes; order Hypocreales; family Nectriaceae; genus Fusarium; species Fusarium continuum. Next base: position 9,190 of record JABCKB010000308.1, read on the forward strand.
GGATTGGACTGTCTGTGGATTTGTTGATTTGATTTGATTTCGAGGCGTGTCTGGGCTAGAAAGGGGCAAGCGCGTCCCGCAACGCCCTGCTGGCGTTTTCCGCTGCCGACGCCTGTTGGCTGGCTGCCAGGGCCCCAGGGGTCACCCAAAAAGGACCCTCTAGACACCTACCGCTTCGCAGGTGGTTCTTGCGCCTCACCGCTAAAAGGAAAAATGATAGCGACTTAACATTTACATGGCAAACTATTATGTCCAGCATTACCTAGCATTACGGAGCAATGGTGAGGAACTACCTAGGCAGCCAGTGCTAGCCAGGTCACCTAAGATGTTGATACTCTCTTAAACGACGATCCATGGGTCCATGTTTACCTCTATCGGACGACACTCATCTCTACTGGGGGCGTTCATTTCGTCTCTGTTATTAACCTCAAACCCCAAGCCAGTTCTTTGAACTGAACAGTCTCCTGTACTGCATACAACACATTTGCACGCATCAAAGGGGAAAAGAAGACAGCCGGGTTGATACTGGCTCTTCTTGTTTTGTTCTCAAATACCCTGTTTTTTCGCTTGTTCTCTCAGCACGTGTACAGCCAAATGACCCCTGTCTGCTACAAGGTTCCTTTGTTTACATCTCTGTTACTGTGTGTATGTACATACCCGTCGACCTGGCTTCCATTCCCGACGTCGTCCGCCTCGTGATCTACCCAAGACATAAGGGCTCTCGTGTTCAGAATCAAGTCATGACAGAGCTAGTTCCAGCTCGAGATCGTTGCAACTCTCGTTCTTCATCATCTTGAGCTTGGTCTGTGGCTCTTGTTGTGGTCTGTGATGTGTCAAATCTTCAAAGGCCCGAGCTTCGCCGGCTCGTCATCTACACGGTCATATTGTAACCCTTCACGTTCATCCCTAAACTTTGTAATGTGTAAATGTCGGGTATCGAGTGTCAAAGTTGCTTGGGCTCGCCTAGGCTATCAGCCATTATGACGATGTCAACGAGGTTCAATTCAACATATACATCTTGAACAGTAGCACTGCAAGTTTATATATATATATCTATTTTTTTATAAGAATAAGAATTTAAAAAATCGTCAGATAGATAAATAGTCAATCAATCTATCTTAGTACATGTCTTGAGCTTCATTCCCCATTGTGAGTGAGTCCACAACAATTTGCGTGAAACTACGTGATACTTAATTGAGGCTGAATTCTTACGCTCTAAGACTGCTTCAAATCGTTATCAAAATTTAATGATACGATTCAGATGGAATATGATTTCAAACTGCATGAACCTGTGATAGCCGTATCGCACGCAGCGTAAGAGTTTGGCATTATCACAGTGTTCAGAGACTCAATCTCTAACATCGTTTCTTCATGAACGAGAGTACGATGATCACATCACTGTATCTGAGATTATGCCTGAGACTTCTGAAGCTTCAAAAATCCCCATACCGCCGTCATTTTTCTCTCACAGGCTTCATAAACTCACATAGCTGATACCATCACGCTATCGATTTCTATCTCGCCTGTCTGCAGTGGAGTGGAGGTCAGTTAGGGGTGGCTCGATCGCGAACATGTAGTGCAGTAAATTGCCATTGACAGTCAGGAAGTTCCACTAGGGTTTTGGATGTAGCAGTCCTTAAATATAATACTTAGGTACTAGTATTGCAGGTAAGGTACAGGAGTACGATTTCATATCAACGTGAATCTAAGTTATAGATCGTAGCGGGGCAGTCGATGATACACGTGACGCTTTAGACGACATGCCTCAACTTGCATAACCACACCTGCAAGGGACTCAACAGTGGGCGACGAAGTCTACTCAACTTATCGCCAATATGTTTTCCTTATTAAATCATCGAATGATATACGCACTAGGTCTCTTGTCCGCGATTCTCACTCCTGCCATCGCCAACGTTGAAAAGACAATATTTACAGCTCCCGCAATACTCCCCATTCCACAACAGAAGCCATCCCTCGCCGATCTCAGACTGCATGTCCTTACACCAGAGGTCTCGGAAATCAGAGAAAATCTCAGCAGGATATTTCCCTCTACACCAAAGGACTATGCCTCGGGCGCCGCGACGTGGGTTCTTCTGGACAACCTAAACCCAGGCCAGCGATATGAGGTTCGAGTCTGCTGGGCTGCGATTGTAAGTCACTGTATTGATCCCTATGAGAGACAGGCTGACATATGTGCGTACTCAGCAACCTACTGGTTTCCTCTTAGATGTGTATGAATTGGATACTGTGTGGCAGACGCCAGAATTGATTCAATCCCTTGCAGCCTATGTCTACTCGCGTCAGGATCAAGAGAATGAACTGCACGAGGAGAACCCCCCACAATGGGAGAGAGAGCGTGAGGCTTCGCTTCTTCTGCTACAGATCAAGGCTTCTGCCGACTACTTCACCGATGACGCGGCACTTATGAAGGATCCTCCGCCTGTGCTCGTGGATCTCATTCTCGACCCTTATTTATTCAACGTCGTCCCTCGCTCCCTGGTTCCAACAGCTGGCTACATTTTTTTTATTGGTATAGTAGCCTGGTTCGTAGCCAGATCCGTCGCTTCCAAATTACAAGCAATTGCCGTCACAGTTGATAGTATAGATAAGAAGAAGAACTAATAAAAGACGACGGTCGGCGTGATTGGGTCCTGTAACCGTAATCCCGAGATACATAGGGGTCCTGGTAAAGTGCATTCTACTATCTACGTTAATCATATTGCTCGTAACTCTTCTCCGACATCACGTCATTCTCATAGGCCCTCTACAGAGCCTCGATGTCTATACTCGTTTCGATACATCTTGGTTGACAAACACTTTCATATCGAACATCCGGTTGTCAGATGCGTACATATAAGGTAGTGAGAGGAAGGGCTCTAAATGGCCGGTTTGCAAAATCTCGCGATCTCGTACCAAGGACGACCCAGTTATCTTTGGTAAACCTGAAGTAGGCAACATATGCTGTGGATCTTCCGTGTAGCTTCAGCCTTGTCCTTCAATAGGCTCCTCCATACTGTTGAGGATGAGTGCCGTGAGGAACAGGAGGAGGACCACTGTTGTATTGCGGCTGACTGCCTAAAGAGGGCTGCTGATTCCCTTGGCTCGTGGTGTAGGAAGGGTTGTATCCTCCAGGAGGTCCTCCAGGAGGGGGAGGTGGGAAGTACTGGTTGCCGGGAGCTGGTGGTGCACTATAGCCCTGTGGCTGCTGGGCATGTTGGTTAGGCGGGCCACCGAACTGACCGCCGTGGGCTTGAGTGTCAGGGTAACCCTGACCAGACGGTTGATATTGCGGTTGCTGTCCGGGAGGAGGTGGGAAATGCTGGTGTCCCTGCTGGCCATGTTGTCCATGAGGAGCTTGTTGAGCAGGGCCTCCTGGGGGCGGGGGAGGGAATGAGTTACTCTGCGAACCATGAGGGCTTCCGCCGAAAGAGGGGTTGGCGCCGTACTGTTGGTGCGAGCCCGGTTGCTGTTGGTGAGCTCCATAAGGGGTGTTCTGGCCTGGCTGTTGCTGATGCGAACCGTACTGTGAGTTGGGGGCAGGATGTTGCTGGCCACCATATTGTTGACTACCACCAGATTGCTGTTGGTGCGAGTTGAAAGGCTGGTGAGAGCCTGGCTGCTGATGCTGGTTCGGCGAAGGCGAGCTATAGGAATGCCCTCCAGTCGCAGCGGGGGGTGCTGAAGGTGCTGAAGCTCCAGGATGGTAGGTGGGAGCTTCGCCAGAGTATGTTCCACCACTCTGCTGCTGTGGCTGTCCCGAACTGTGATAGCCAAAGTTTTGTCCCTATCGTATCGCCGTTAGTCTTGCGCAGAGAACCAGGCACCGCCATGGACCTACACTGCTGCTGCCGGCGCCGTGCTTGCCGCCAAACATGGTCGCTACACCACCCATAAGTTGGCCAGCGAGACCTCCCTGTTGGTGGTGTGAGTTCTGGTTTGAGTTGCCGTGATAGTTCTGGGGAGCGGGAGGCTTCTCCTGAGAAGCCGAGTGCATGAAGCTCGAGGCCAGCTGTCCCACGAGTTTTCCTGCTCCTGAAGGCTTATTTCCACCGCCATGACCACCACCTAGGAACTGGTTTGCGAGGCCACCGAGGTTGCCCAACGGGCTAGAGCTGTGACCGCCACCGCTACCACCGTGACCGGAGTTCTTTCCGCCAAGCAAAGCGTTCATAGCCATGCTCTACACAGAATGGTTAGTAAATCGCAACAGTGCCGAAGTAACTCCAAGATGACATACTCCGAGACCTCGTTCTCCAGAGGGACCATCTACACCGCGCGACCCATCTGGCATGATTGGCTCCATGGTACCATCTGCATGGCGCACAGTCTGCGTTCCGTCAGGATGTGTGATGAGTTCCGAGGGCTTGGGAGCGCCGTAAGGATGCTCGCCCTGGGGAGCGGGAGTATTGCCCGTCTTGGCGGGCTCAGTAGGGACCTCCCACTGTGAAACACCAGTCGACAGCTGGACGTAGTAGTATTTCTTGCTCGTGCCATCCCACTGAGCAATCCAGCCCGCGGGCAGCGGAGGAGGAGCAAACGTGGGACCGTCGGCCTGGGGAGAGGCAGGGCCCGCCATGATCGAGGTCTGGGTGTTGTATGTGGCGGTCGAAGCGGGGAGATGTCGCGAGAGGAGGGGTGAGATTGGGACGGGCAGAGAGGGAAAAGAATTGTCGCGTCGTGAGGATCAAGGGATTGTCGTAGACGGAAACTCCGTCACTGAGCGAGAAGCGCCACAGTCATGAAGAGAGTAAAATGCGAGACGGAAACAAGACGAGACGAGGTAAGGTTTGGATGGTGCCGCCTGTGGGTGGTGGAGGTTAATAAGGCTTGGCTTGACTGGGCTGGACTGTATTCTGTACTGGACTGGACTCTCTTTCGCCGCCCGAGAATCGATGGGGGAAAGCCCACTTTGGGCTGGGTTGTTCTTAATAGCGGCGGTCAAATCAGGCTTCTTCATTGAGTTGTTACGGCGAGCATCGCATTAAGAGACTGTATTATTAGAGACCCGTCTTTGGTCTAGGGTGCTCAACCAAGGTGTATACTAGAGGTCCTATGCCAGGACATTCATTCTCTAATGTCCTTCTTTTCTCATGCAAATGAACTATATAAAGCATAGGTAGGTAGTCAACAGATCAGTAGCACACGTGTTTAAACCCTCTCTTACGGCTTCTTCTTCTCACGGTGAGATAACCCTCCATGGATATTTGGATCAAGCACAGCCCCGCGTCCACCGCTAGGGCTGCACAAGTGCTGTGCGAACGAACGCTCCAGCCCAGGCAGGTTCTAGACAGACTTCAACTCGTAAGCACTGTGTTAAATTGTTCAACACCGCCACTCGCAGTACCAGTCCGGCACCCAATCGCATCTCTAACCAATCAAAACCTGCTGGAGTGAAGTAGCGCACACTGTGCCTTGTCCTGCCCCTACTGCTACAGCACGACTCAACACAACACACACCAGGAGTGTTCTCCAACCTGCACGATTCTTACGGCTGTGTTTACGCGTCGCAGGCGGCCTCTTTCCGAGGTGAGCTCTGTCGTATCTGATCAGTACAGGTTCGAGAACCGGACAGCGCGTGTTTCTACTATTTCGATCTTACATACAGGGTAAAGGACTTTACTTCCCCGTCCTTGCACTGCCCAACACCTATCGGCTAGGAGTAACTTACTAACCAGTCCTAACAAAGACTATGTACATACTACAGCATACGTCTTTGTTCTTAGTAAGATTCTCAACCTCACTTGTGCATATTTTTAAATTCAATTTTACAGTCACTCCGAGACAAGTGTCTTCAAGTATCCATGAGTCCGATTCTGATTCTGATTCCGATTCCGATTCCTAACACTGTGTGTACATAAAGACCAAAACTCCCAAATCCATCCGCCGTTCCAAAAATGCAAGGTATGTGCCGCTTCAACCGTCCAGGCTTTACCCATTCATGTTCTCATGACACCCTGAGTTTCGACTCAGGTCGTGGTCCAAGCAGCCTTAGGCCCGGCGGGCTCGAAAAGCAAGCTTGCGGCCGAAACCGAAGGCCATGGCCGAGTTCTTGTTGCCGGAGCAGGTAGTACCAGCAGCCATAGATTGGACAACAGACCATCGACCAGAAGCACAGCGCTGGTACTTGGATCCGCCAATGCAGTTCCACTGACCCTCCTCGCTGCAAGCAGCACCGGGCGTCTCCTCAGAGCCAGAGCCAGAGCCAGAACCAGAATCACCCTCACCAGCACCGGCGCCAGGAGCAGCGGGGGTCGTGGGAACGGGCTCAGGGCTGCCGACGCTGGTGGGGACAGGCTGACCACCAGTTCCAGGAGCGGGCTTGGTCACCGTCAGAAGAGTGCTGGTGTTGGCACCGCCACCGTTGGCCGGAGCTGAAGGAGCAGGGGCAGCGGTAGCCTCGGCGGGTTGAGAGACAGTGATGAAGACACCTCCAGGGCTGTGATTCTGTGAGTTAGGGGCGTTTTCAATGGCAGAGGAAGGGGATGGTACGTACGCTGAAGGGGCGCCGCCTGCAGGAGCTGAGGGTTGAGCAGCGGGCTGGGTCTGAGTAGGGGCAGGGGCAGGGGCAGCAGGAGTGCTAGGAGCAGCACCAGAGCCATCGTTACCACCAGTAGAGCCGTCAGCAGGAGTGCTGGGAGCAGCACCAGTGTTGCCGCCGTTGGAGCCATCGCCGGAGCCTGAACCATCGCCAGACCCAGCACCGTCGCCAGAACCAGAACCAGATCCACCGCCCGAAGAACCACCACCAGATCCAGCCTTGCCGCAGGTGCCCTTAGGACCAGCTGTCTTCTGAGAGTCGTTGCTCACGTCAGGACCAGGATCGGGAAACTCAAGATCAGAAGCCTCCTCAGTGGTGCAGCCGTTGCCAACGTTGGCAACAAACATCTCGGGACGGTTGCTCATGGCGGATGCACGCTTGCCAGAACCACCACCGATGGTGATGGCGGCGCAGTTCATGTACATCTCACGGTTACCAATCTGGTTGAACCAGCTCCAGGCAAAGATGGCCTCGCCAGAGGGGGCGTCGCCGGGGACCTTGAAGTCGAAGGTGGAAGTACCGGCACCGGGACAGTTGCCGACGTAGGAGTGGATGACTTGCCAAGTCTTGCCCTTGTCGAAGGAGAGAGAGGCCTGGCAGCTGCCACCACCGTGGTTAGCACCACCAGTGATGGTCATATTGTATGAGCCACCAGCCTCCCAGTCAGCGACGGAAGCACCCTGCTCGGTGCCGAAGAGGGAGTGGTAACCCTTGCAAGGGAAGTTGGCGCCGCTGGCGTCGAGGGGAGAGGTCATGCTGTAGTCGACGTCGCTGCCAGCATGGGTGTTGGCCTTTGACTTGAAGGGAGGAGGGTAGGTCATCTCCATGTGTGCCTGGGCTAGACCAGCTAGACCAAGGCAGAGAGCGAGGGAGTTGAACTGCATCTTGTCGTCGTGATGAAGTGTGGCAAAGAAAAAAGTTGTCAGGGCACGTCTGTGTGGAAGTGCGTAGAGGGTATCTCGAAAAGAAAAATCTGTTGTTGACACGAGTGTGTTGTGTTATTGCGTGTTGCTCAGTTGCTGTTGTAGGAGTGAACCCTTGTGTAGCTTGATGAATGAGTGATTCTATCTCAGTGGAAGGATCGAAGTTGTTTTATATTCGAGCCCTGCTCGTTGTTCGAGATGGTTAGGGCTGATTTCGTTGTTCAAGTGAACTGTTAATGAATGATGAGCCAAGGCGTGCGGGTCCAGTGGTTGTGGTTATTGTTCGGCGGTCGAACAATAAATAAAAGGATAGTGAATTGTTGAACAAGAGCGTTGGTAAAGAGTGCGGTGCGGGACAATGGGAGTCGACGCGAACAAGGTGAAGAATATATATGTGTGGAAGAGAGAGAGAGTCACAATAGTGGTGACTGTACGCGCGAACAGTGACGAGCAGTGGCAGACACAGATGGTTAAGCGGTCTTGTTTTCTCGAACAGGTCGACGGCGTCGGACGGAAGGCCCCGGGTGACACAAAGGCCGAATTCTCGTGTGTTGTTCAGTCGGTGAGTCGACAGTTGTTGTCCAAGAAGAAGATGCCAGCCTCCGTTGCAAACGGGATAAACTGGGACAGAAGAGGTGAGGTCAAGTGAAGTGAAGTGAAGTGAAGTGAAGTGAGGTCAAGTTTCTTGGTTGTGAGGGAATGTATCCAGCCCGTCAAGGGAGAGTCAAGAAAAGAAGTCAAGAAGAAGAAGAAGAAGAAGAAGAAAAATCCAAAAAGGGACCGTCTGAAGATAGAATTCCTGAGCTGTGCTGGAGAGGAAAGGAAAGGAAAGGAGAGGAGAGGAGGACCTGTCGTTGGAGGTTGGGGAGGACCTCTTATGTAGTACGAAGGTCTGGTCAGGTCGGATCAGAATGTTTCGGTCGTTTCGTTTCGGCTGCCTCTAAGCCAAGAGCCAGAGCCAGAGCCAGAGCCAGAATCACAACCAGAACCAGAAACAGACGGACCCATATCCATAATACCTAAGGTACCTACCTACCTACCATCATTCGACGAACCGTCTCGTCTCCTGAATCGCAGCGCAGCGCGGCAAAGAACCAGCGAATTAGTCGCTCTCGTTCGTTGTCCGTCTCCCCCTTGTAAGCCAGGGTCCACCGCGGACAAAAGAGCATAAACTACCTACTGCCTACCTAGGTACCTACTATACCTACACAGCCCGGAAGGAACAGCACACAGTACGTGCCGTCAAGAAGAGGTGGGAGGGGTCCCTTAGGATCGACATTTATTTCCTTGAGTCGCCAGGAACAGCTTCGGGGAGTAAAGCGACTGGCGGCGGAAGCGTCTCGACTGTGGGCGTCTATGCCGCATGTGCGCGGGGACCCTTTTGAAGTCGGCGCCCAACAGCAAACAGATACCAACATAGCAGGCAAATTCACGTCATGGCATTGGATGTCAGATACAAACAAACGTGACCCTACGCTTGTAGCGTTGTCTCGGTCTTTCAAGTTTCTTCAGTGTCGGTCACAAAGGCAAAGGCATGTATCGAATGCCCATTGTTCCCGTCCTTCTCTTGTTGTCATCATTGTCCGTCCCTTTACTAAAAAAAGGAAGCGTCGTTGTAGAAAAAAGTGGCTCCCCCTTGGCCGAGGCGCCGGGCCAAGAACTCGAAACCGATCTTTTCCCCACAACGCTCAGGCACGGACCTTGTAGACCGACGCCGAGCAAGGGACGAGCGACACCTGATACACGAGCAGTCAGTCTAGTCCCTTTTCTGCCCGCTTCTTCTTTTTACTCTGTCAAATTTCTCTGTCTCTTTTCATTTTCTATTTTCTACGTTTTTTCTTCTTCTTCTTTTCTACCTCGTAACAAGGTACCCTGGCTTCTTTTGTTAAGGCGCATTCTGCATTTGTTTCGTACAGTAAATCTCTTATTGCGTGTTTGTCTGCCTCTGCCATGCGCCGGGCCACATGATGTGAGACCTGACGCGGCCCGTCGTCGCCTTTTTCGCCATCTATCATCATTGTTTGTGACATTCCTTGTGTATAAGATAAATATCATGTTGTTCTAATGCGCATGTACTCAAATCAAATCCCCTATTTGGCTCATCACCGCCCTAAAAGATCCGTCTCGCCTCCAGATAGAAAGAATGTCATCCTCTCAAGGCATTAAGACTACAGAGCAGAGAGAGCTCCGTCACGAGTGTAAGTCGTCCAGTCGCAGGGATTGGTTCAGCGTCGCTGGAGGTCCAAGTTCCGCATTTCTCTCGGTGGTTGTCAAGAAGGGACAGGGGTCGGAGGATGAAGCAGGCCACTGTGACGGGCCAGAGCCGGCTCAGCCAACCATATCTCCAAAGCTCCCCTGACACTCCAAAAAGCCACCCGTGGCCTAGAAATGCATTGATTGGGCCCGTGCCTGAGTGAAACGCGCCATCTGCAGTGGCTTCAGGGGAGCATCAGATCGAGCAATGACAGACAGAATCCCTCCACCTGAGGTAACCAAGGTGCAGCCTTTGCCTGAAGCAACGAAGGAACAACAGATATCATGCATCATGAATTTTCCATTATCAATAGAATCTACTTGGTAACATTGACCTGCCTAAGAGAGACGACCGAGATAAATCTGCAGTCCAGGACCACTGGAAACCAAGACAATCGACTCACGAAAAGTGCCCAGCCCGAAACCATTTGTCACCTTTGGCAAGCATATATATCACAAGTCTGATATGACTATACGTAAAACCCGAATACCTAATAAAAGGTCACCTTTTAATCCATTGTACGTTGTCCCGTCTGTAGATGTGAAATCCAGTTTAGACAGTGACACAATGTCTCTGAGCAGCAGCTGCTGGCTCGTGGTTGCGCGACAAAAGAGAAACATTGAATGACATGTGAGCAAAGAATTCATCATCCAGGCCTTGGATGACATGGCACGCGGACTGCAAATATGATGGAACCGAAGAAAGGAATAAAGACAGGAGAGAATACCGCTTAGAAGTAGTGCTGTGTGTGAGAGAGATCATACTATACTGTACGGATGGTTACTCTGGTTGACCTAATAGTTGTCGTGATGTAGCAATTCGATTTTCTGCAGCCACCCTACATACATTTCGCCAGATGCTGTTGTCGACATGCATTTCATGCCAGCCGACCAACCAGACTCTACATCATCACATGAATACTACCTCTGAGGTGTATGCGCTGTGCACATGTAGTAACGTAGATCTCTTGCCTGGAAATTCTGACTTTAGGTTAGATCCATGATCCTTCCCAGCGATTCGAAGCCCTCTCCTCTGCCAAGCCGATTCGTTCCTGTACATTGTACTCCCCTGCAGGATCAGTGATCGACTGCTAACGTTAGTGGCCTCCACACACGATTCAAGCCCCCCCCACAACGGTTCTTTCAAGTCTTAACGCCTCAGCCGTCCGGAGGTTGTAGAAGATGCACCGTTGACCTTGGCGTTTTGTCGGTACGTAGAAAATCAAGTCATGAACAACAATAACGGTAAGTACCATACCATAGATATACAGAGTAGTACCTAGGTAGGTGACCGAACCCCAGTAGGGTCGGTCAGTCAATCTATGTACCAATCTATCGTTGCTCTGTCCACAACTAGAGCCACTTTAGTGCTGAGCCGTCACACTGAAGATCATCATCCATCCGCTGTCATCCGCTTGAACCGAAAGACCCTTATTCTGTTGTCTCATCTTCTTGTCTCGTTTTCTTCTTGACTCGACCTCGCATCGGCGTTATCCCATGTTCCCCTGACCAAATACCCTGTTCCGTCTCCTACTCTGCCCCTGCTTTTATCATTCCCTCCTATGTTTGAAATGTCGCCAGGGTTGCGAATGGCCTGAGTTCCCACTCCCATTCCCACTCCCACTCCCACTCCCCACTCCCCTCTTGTCCAGCCGCGCGTGTATGCATGTGAGAACTGTACCGCTACTGTAAAAACAGGAGGATGCTGTAAATAAGGTAGCCGAGGCATGCGGAGCACGTATAATGGAATCCCTACCTATAGGCTCTACGCTGACTGTCTCTTCTAACGATAAACCACCAACATTTCATGTCCACAATTACCTTCCCACCCCTGACTCGACCTTCCCTCTCTGTCTCTCTGTCTCTCTCTCTACCTTAGTGAACCTCTTTTGCCGCTAGTAGAAAACATATCCAACATTATCTTGACTACTAGACTTACAAGCCAAGACTCTGTCATAGTAGCGTGCTCTCATAGTACAGTACATGGCTCCTTGTGTTAGCGTGGCTAGTAGCTATAGCACATTTATTAACCCAAGTTTTTCCTAACTAGTCATCCCTTACACTTGGTTGCTTTCTTTCCTGTGCTTTCGTTCCTAGGCACGGCATTTCCCATTATTACCGTACTCAGCTCGTCTGGTCGGCAGTGAGAGTGACTATACCACATATCCAACAACTGCTTGCACACGTGAAACCGACCCGAGGTCGACATTGTACTTTTCTCATTTTGCTATCTAGCTCCGCGCTATTCGTCGTGCTGTGGACAGTTGGACCATGTTAGGTAAATGCCTCTGCTGCTACTATTCGCTGCTTGCCTTTGCGTCGCTTCGCCTGATCTTGTCGATCCAACGACTCGTCCTCCTCCTCTCAACGAGACCGTAGCTCGATCCTCCAGCTTCCCCCTTTGTCACTACTCTTTAACGAATACTGTCAAAGATTTAAAAGACTTGACCTTTTCAAGGACCACCGAAGAATCCATCAATGGTGACATCCCAGGCCGCCCCTGGGTTTGCCTCGAAAGCGTCTTGACATCGAGTCATTCTCGGAAACACCACCCATCCATCCATCTACGCATGGGTGACATAACTCCACCTTCGGCACTCAGCTACCAACATCCCGTCTCTACCTTGATACCTCAGGGTAACCATCCCAAAAGCTAGGTGCTCGTGTCCCCATCCCAATTTGTACAGGCCATTCACCTAGTTTGTCCGACTTCGCTTCCACCAGGCTTATCTGCTCATAGGAAGCACCGAGGCAGAGACGAGTACTTCGTCTTTCCTTTTGTACGTCGTTGCCATGGTACAACCAAACAACGTTGCCGACTCCCTTGCCATCCAATCGTCGTGATAGCAAATGGAAAACACTAATGTCATCTCAGCTCTCCCACAACTGACATCGTCCGCCAAGCTGAGTCGCACCGTCATCGACCCAACGATTTTACTTGCTAACCAAATGCCAGGCCGCCCGAAGCTCAAGCCTCCTCTCATCTAAGCTGTTTGCTGTGCGACGCTGTACGAATGTTCCATATTGAAACTTTTATGCAATGATTCGCACGCTTCGCTGTCGTCTCGATATAACCCAGACCCCGAGATAAGTGTGTGGTAGTCTATCTCGGCGAGGCCGCAGCCCGAAAAGGCCTTGCTAAATGTTGTACTTTATTGTGTGCTAAGGCGAGGGGGAAACCCGGTGTCGGGTGTGATGGTACTACTTGGCCTCATCCGATGCCTCAGAAGGTCGAGATTGGTTCGCAGCGGGCACTGCATGGTTAGCCTGGGGTGTTTGATGTGGTCCCTGGCCTCCATATCCCTTGTTGTAATTGTTGCTACCACTTCTGTGCTGTCCGCCATACTGATGCCCTTGCTGAGGGCTGGTACCAAAGTGCTGAGGTCCAGGGCTGCCATATCCACCCCTCACTGCACTGGCGTTAGCCGCTTGTTAATCCTCTGCTTGTTTACAGGTTATCAGGTTTACTTACTTGGACCACCTTGTTGGCCTGGGTTAAAGACCGGCTGGTTGTACTGCACGTTGGGGCTCATTCCATACATGGGCTGTCCTTGCTGCGATCCCTGATGCGCCATCATTGGCGCCGCAGGACGGCCAGGGCTAGGGTATCCATTAACACCAGGCACTGGCTGAGGTCCGGACGGAGGCATAAATTGCGGGTGACCTCCAGGATACATCATCTGTGGGCCAGGAACCATCCCTTGAGGCCCAGGCATGAACTGCTGCGGCATCATCATCGGACCACCCATCTGGCCCTGCTGAGGAGCCATATACTGATGGTTATTAGAAAAGTTGCGGAACTGACCCATCTGAGGCGTGCCAGGTCCCATGAAAACAGCCTGGTTGTATGGCACTTGTGGCGAGTTATATGCCACAGGTACATTACTGAGGCGAGGCGAAGCAAACGATTGAGCCGAGTTTGAATGCATCATCCGGTGGTCGTCGTTACCATATGGCGGATGAGGACCATGGCCGTGTTGCGGCGTGTGCATCTGCATGGGAGGCATATGTGGCGATCCTCTGGGGGCCATGTTGTGCGCACCCTGCTGGAGATGGAAGGGCAGCTGGTGCTGGTGTGGAATCTGAGGAACAACATGTTGAGGGTTGGGGGTAGCCAACGCAGGGCCACCAAATGGCTGACGCTCGAAGTATTCTTTATAAGTCAGATGCATTGTGGACTCGGGCTTCTCATTGTCTTGGAGCTGGCGCCAGGTAGGCAAGGTATCAAAAGAGGGTCGCAGGCCGGCATTGTCATCCCAGTTTCGACCTTGAGGGGGGGTCAAGGTCTGGATGTGCGAGAGAATGTAGCACTTCTTAACATCAATGGCCTTGGTCTTGCGGCGGATGAGCTGACCATCAGAAACAGCATTGTTTGCTGAAGCATCGACATGGTTAGCTGCAGATCGAGGGCTCGAGCCTGCACTGGCGTGACTGTTAGGGTTGAAAGCGGCAGCGAATGGGCTGGGCCTAAACTCGTGGCTGTTGGGATTCAACTTCGCACCAACGTGGCTAGGGTTACCGCTGAGACGTCGGTTGTAGCCAGACTCGACACCGCCAGCCGGTCCTGTCGGTGGAGCACGCATCTCCTGGCCAGGGGCGTGAGGCTGATGAGATGCTGGAGGCTGAGAGTATTTCTGCTGCTCAACGTTGCGAAGTCGTTGGGCCAAAGTGCCAGTTTGCTGCTGTGGGGGGATGTGTGGACCGCCGCGGTTGTTTCGATATTGCTGTCCGTGATACGGTTGCTGAGGGTATTGCTGACGGCTACCAGGATGGCGAGGCTGACCTCCAGCTGAAGTTGTAGGTTGGGCACCGGCTGGGGCACGAGCTGCTCGGGTATCGCTGGGAGGAACAGATGTACCAGCACCCGCTGGTGTACTTTGTCCAGAAGCTTTGGCTTGAGGATCCTTTGACGGAGTAACCTTATCTTTCGTCACTGCACTAGCCTTGGCCTTGGCCACCTCTTCAGCATTCTTGATCGCCTTGGCTTGAATCTCCTGTTGCTTAAGGGGGTCTTTGGCGATGATAGAGACCAAGTCCGTAGGGACTGGGGTTGATAGTTTGAACGAGTTGGCAAACTTCTTCAGTTCAGTTAGCTTGACCTCCTTGTCCTGCTTGGCCTTGTTGCTTCGGGCTTTCTCAGCGTTCTGTCGCTGTTGGCTTGCAAACGTCTTGAACTCCTTCAATACATCGTGCTCGACTGTGGAAGTAGCACTGGGCGCAGGAGCAGCCTGGCTTCCAGTTGCTGAGGTAGCATTGGAAGTATCGTTTGACTTCGTCTCTGCAGCTTTGCCGTTGGCAGGCTGTGCGACAGGCTTTGAGTCATTGGCGGGCGCCTCCGTAACCTTGATTTCTGCAGAAACATTTTGTGCGTCAGTCTTGGAAACTGATCCGTTCTTGTTCGCATCGGAAGCCTGGGGCTTCGACTCTTCGGGGGCGGGTGTGGTCGGTTTCTTGGGCGGTGCCTTGATCTGGGAGGAAATGATAGCAGGATCAATAGGAGCCCCCTTGACAGTAGATTGAGCCGCGGGAGCACGCTTGGCTGGCGGAGTGTACTTGTTCTCACGCCCAGCTGACAGAGGTGGGAAGTCCTGGCGCCGAACACCACTGTATCTGTACGAGAGCATTGTCAGTAAAATTGGAGTAGATAACTTGGGAAGGATACCTACTTGTCCTCTTCATCACCTCCGTCTTCTCCACCAACGTAGTCCATGATACGCTCCTCAGCCACATGAGCAGTAGTAGGTGCAGTGCGCTCAATCTCGCGCGCCTTCCTGTCTGCCGCAGCTATCCGCTCCCTGTACTCGGGATGATTTTTGTCGATGGCGGTGGTGTAAAAGTTCTCATCGTAGTTAGTCTTCAAACCGAAGAGCCTCTCGTTCTCGGCGAACTGGTCCCAGGTGCCACTACCGCTCGACTTCTCAAGGCTACCATTGAAAGTGTCGTTCGAATCGGGAACCCAAGGTTGAAGAACTCGCTCGTTACCGAATCGGCTTTTAGAGATGGCCGCATCGGTTCGGAAAGAAGCTCGGCTTCCTGGATCGATAAAAGGTTAGACGGTAATCATTGTCCGTGTAGCACTGCACAACAAACCATTCTGCTTGCCCCCAGAGCCTCCACCGGCTTTTCCATCCTTCGTCGGAACGGGCATATTGGGAACGCTCCAGTCGTTATGCAGTGATTAAAAGAGCGTTAATGTTTATGTAGCTTGGCAACCATCCAGGTAACCAAAAATGGACTTTGAGCGGCGCCGTAAGATGATCGTGGGTGTCTCGATACGTTTGGATTAGCGAGTGCAGCGGGGAGCGGCTCTTCGATTCTGGCTAGGAGGAAGGGTCAGTTTTCCTAGTAGTTCCCAAGTTGCCGGAGTCGGACGACGAATGGCATGGAAGACAGAGCTCGGGAAGGTGTTAGATGCCACGTCCTAATACCATGACGTGACTATAGTGGATTGCTTGACCACCGTGGGGTTTGGGGTAGTAGTCGATAAGGGGGATGCGGAATCGATTTGAGGCGGGTAAGAAGAGGGATTGCGAAAGCAAGAAGGGCTCACCTCGTGATGCCTGCCGAGACGATCGATGCGACAATCGGGCGAGTGCGACGACTGGGGTAGTTGGGCTGAATCTGCTGGGCCAAGGCCAAAGCTATAGTAAGTTACCAACTGATAACTCAAAGGCTGCAAAAGTTAGTAACTGCATGCATGTGTATATAAAGGTGTTTCTGATCCGCTGAACAGCAAACAGTTGTGGGATTATGTGTTTGAAAGAGCATTAAAGAAGAATAGTCGAAAAGGCCAATCCGGTGTTTGTGTGAGGAGAAGCGAAAAGGCGGCTCTAAACGAAAAGACTGTCAAGGAAAACGGGCGACGAAAGTTGACGACGAGGGGGGGTTCGAGTCGTTTTACCTCGCAGGGGTCCTCAAGAGACAGAAACAATCTAGATACGATGGATCTAGAGCAAGTCGTCCAGCTCGCGTGCCGTTACAATTGCCTTGCAATGGGCAATAAGAGCATGGAGCGGAGGCGGAAAAGGAGGGTTTTGAGTCGTGGGCGGAAAGGGAGAGTTGAGACGAGGATTTGACAGCAGACGAGTTTGGCGGTTGAGGCTTGGGGGACCTGGACCTTTGTTTTCTCAGTGGAGGTAACGTAAGGCACTGGACAGTTTATTAGTGTTCCGAACTGTAACTAGGTAAGGTAGGGTGAGAGGGACTGGAGGTCAAAGTCCCCTGTCGCGTGGCTAAATCCCTTCTCAGTTGCCAATTAAGGGACGGCCGCGGAAGGTTTTTTTTTTTTTTTTTTTTTTTTTCTTTT